>VKOC01046607.1:0-210745 GCA_009364415.1 Spea multiplicata | reverse complement strand
AACTATTACGGCATACATATAAAGTAACTTTTTATATTTTCTTTATATTTACCTGAATATTATCAATGCATTTTCATGATAAAGTATGTTTTTTTTTCCCCTCAGGTTTATACTTTGGGTCATGTGCATCATGATCCATTATAAAACATTATAGTTACATTACCTTTACATTACACATTGAAATAGCAAATATGTTGTTTGTACTATGCGTAATAAAAAAGTTGTTCTTCACTTTAGGTTTCAGTTGTGTTTTTATGGCAACGTGAAATATTTATTTGGAAAAAAATATTTTAAGTTCCTATGAACCCATTATAAATGGTGTATAAATAAATAAGTGCTTGCTATCAAAGCAAAGGCTTTATGAGTGCTTTAAATCTACTTGACCTTCCAGTCAACAGTTTCCATTTTTCAGTTATTGAAAAGAGCCTTTTAGTATTCTAGGTACGTAATTATTTCCACTTACAAATGATATGCCAAAGGTCAAAATAACCTAAAAACTATATATTTGAAATTATTAGTGTGTTCTTTGCGAATATAATTTCATGTGCCTATTTATAATTTGACAGTAAAATGTCTCATTTCCAGTAATTTGGCATATTCATGTTTACAAAAGTGGATGTTCTTTTTTTATTCTTAATAACAGCTAACATGTTGGTCCGTATCAGATCAAGGCATTTATTGACTCTAATGATTTGTTTCGACCTTCTTGAACTTTATAACACAAGACTATATGTTTACATTCTTAAGTGTATTTATATTTTCCCATATGTTCTTTTTCCATACCACGACACATTTTATTTGTCATTTGGGCTTGTCTTGCAAGATTCGCAAAGAAAGAGAAGCGTTTCTGCACCTCTCTTTCTCTGCATTATTCTGGCCTATTGGAGTATTTCTGCAAAAGAGCAGTCACAAGGTCAGCCTCTCCCCCGTTCCTCTAATCAAAGAAGAGGGTGCATCCAGAGGGCCTTTTGTGGAAGTGCTCTGGGAGGACTGGTTCACAGATAAGCAGATGAAGAAAGAAGACACAGGGAGAGCGGATGAAGACAGAACACAGAAGAGGCAAGAGAAGAAGCAGAGATGTGGGAAAGGAGATGGGGACACTAAAGCAGAGAAGGTAGGAATACATGGAACATATCTAAAATCCTTGTTATAGGCCACAGCCCTAATGTAATCATTAAAAAATGTAACCCCTTAAGGACAACGGGTTGTCCTTAAACCCATTAAGGACAATGCATTGTGAGCCCATAGATGTACAGGCTCTGTTGTGAAGGGGTTAAAAAGTGCCTCCTATAATTGGGACAATACAGTATTTATCAATTGAGAAACTTAACTAATGTATTAATTTATAATCTTATAAAATTGATTAATGTGTGCTATAATTTGTTACCAGGCAGGCCTAAAGACAAATTCAATGCATACCTAGCAAATACACCTATTTACTAGGTATGCTCTGAATTCTTGCTATGTTTTGTGTACTCATTAGTCATTTTTACTCGAGAAGCTGATTTGTTATGATTTTTATGCTTTTCAGGTTGTGCGTTCCTCTATTTTTTGTATGTTTTTAAGCTTTCAAAGCTTTTTATCCTGGGACAGAGGTGCAAAAGCCAGACCACCACATTTAAGGATCCACATTTTTGCTTGGCATCATAGTATCCAGTTTGACTTTTCTTTTATTTTACACAACTAAACTGAATGTGAAATAATCACTGCCTTTATAAATGCCACAGTTTATTTTGCAGTATACGCCAAAGAAGACTTTTATTTTCTTGTCAGGCAAAACTTAACCTGAAATATGTGAACAGCTGAGCCTAATACGTCTTTTAAAATTTGCATCTACTGTAAGCTATTTTCCCCAGAAGCAACTTTTGATACAACCTGAGACTGCTGCTGTAAAATGTTATAGACGTTGTTTTAAAAGCCTTTGAAACTGGAAAGAATGTTTTAGCATGTTTAGTAAAAAGACAGTACAAAAATTTGTTATTTACTCTTTAAAAAAAAATATATATACTATATACTATATATCATATACGTATATATATATCCATTTACCATAGATAAATGTTAATATTATCTACCCATGAGATGCTTCAGTTTTTAACCCTTTTGATGGGTTGCCAAAAATTCTAATAACACTTATGAAAACTTGCTGACCCTGAGAATCTACTGAGATTGTTAACAAATGCTGAAACTACCCTAGTAAGCTGTTTAATTACGTCACAAAAAACTTAAGTTAGGTTAGTATTTGGTAAAAGTGGAATGTTGCTGTGTCTTACCGTGGATGAGAGAAACATTAATTGGAGTATATTCACTAAAGAGGGGTTTGGCTTGAAAGTTGCAGTTATATCTCCCCAAGTTCACGTTACATTATAAACTGCTTATCCAAATGAGCTTCTGCTTTAATAATAGCTTGGATGACCCTATATAAATGGCCTAATAAAAAGTATGATAAAATGAGAGAGGTATCTTGAAACCTAACCCACTAATTGAACTATGCACTACGCAAGGTCAGCTCAGGCACTGTTGCAGAGAAAGTAGCCAAGTATGATGCAGAGTGAATTCAAAAAGCCGAAGACAAAACTCTCTTCTGTGATTAAACCCCAACATTGGAATCGTTTAAATCTGCTACAATGCACCTACTAAGCAATGTAAAAGCAAATGGCCTAGAAAAGTGATAAACTTATGGCAGCACAACCCTAGGTTTGTACTTAACTTCTAACCCTTGTATAACGACTATATTGCCGAGGTTCTCGCAACTAGCAGCAATATACGGACAAATTTATTTCCAACATGCAGAATCAACACAAGGATATCTTAGGATATTTGCTAAGAGATGTGTAGGACCAACTCTACCCTTCTCATTGGGGTTTCTAACTGGTGAGGGATTTGGGTTTTTTTTTGCTAGTTGTCCAACTGGAACCTGACCTTTCCCATTGAAACGAGGCTACACAAACAGAGCCTGCTTTCATTAGTTCGAACCTGCTCAGTGAATAATGAATTCTCTGAACAGTTTCTCCTATAGCACGAGACGGCTTGCTGACAGTTAAAACACAGGGATTTAAGATTATATGCAGTAATGTACCGTATATTCCGGCGTATAAGACGACTGGGCGTATAAGACGACCCCCAACTTTTACAGTCCAAATATAGATTTTGGACTATACTCGCCGTATAGGACTACCCCTCTACCCAGCGTACAACAACCAGCCAGTCACGGCAAGCGATGTACCTTACCGGTGATTTGCTGGTTGTTATACAGACATATACATACATTGCACTGCCCTTACGACACCACACACCACACACACACACATATAATATTATATAATGTATATATATATATACACACACTATGTATATATATATATACACACACCAGGTATACAACTATATATATAACACCACAGTGTGTAGTATATAATATATATACACCACACACACCCAGTGTATATATATATATATTATACCACACCAGCTGTATTTATATATATATACACACACCCAGCTGCTATTATACTATACTATATATACTCATATATATTATACTATATATATATATATATATACACACACCCAGGTGTGTGTGTGCTGTGGTAATATATAGTATATATTACTATATATAATATATATACACCAGCTGTAATATATATATACTATACTATATATACACACCCACACACCAGTGTATATATATATATATACACACCAGTTCTCCCCCCTTTCTCCCCATTTCTTACCTTATCTTCTGTCTTCTATCCAGTTGTGGGAGCCCGAGGTCTGGCAATTCAGACCTCGGCTTCCCTGCTCTCTAATCACTACGCGCCGGCTATTGATGCCGAGCGCCGGGACATGACGGCATCCCTGCGCTCGGCATCAATAGCCGGCGCGTAGTGATTAGAGAGCAGGGAAGCCGAGGTCTGAAGTGCCAGACCTCGGGCTTCCCTGCTCCCTCATCACTACGCGCCGGCAATTGATGCCGGGCGCCGGGACATGACGGCATTCCCTGCGCTCGGCATCAATAGCCGCGGTAGTGATGAGAGAGGCAGGGAAGCCGCGGTCTGTATGTGCCAGACGCTCAGGCTTCGCTGCGCCTAATCACACTACGTGCCGCCATTTTAGAGGAAGTTCCTGCTGGGTTATGTCTGCAAAGATGCAAAAGAAGATAAAAGACAGCAGACTGAAGCTAGAAGATTGAAGGGAATGGAGAAGAGAAACATTTAGATACAGTGAATGAGAGAGTGAATGAGATTGTGAGCGAGTGAATGTGGGCCCACAAATTTTGTTTTAGTCGGATTTGTTGGGGTTCTGGCCTCGTTTTCAGGGCTTCGTAAAAAGTGCAGAATTTACGAACATTCGGTAACTACTCAAGTCTATTTGACGCCTTATAAAACCTAAATCTAACCGTGGTGCTTGCTGAGCATGGAATGTCATTGCAAAGTCATTTTCCCTCATTAGTTAGAAGGACTCTCAGAGAGATTAATACCACGGCATTCATCTACTTACCACAAAGCAGTAATACAATGACTAATCTGGTTTGGCTGGGTGACTGGGATAAGAATACACGGCTCTTGAAAACATTGTAGATTGTAAGCTCATTTGATCAGGGCTCTCCTTATCCTTTGTTCCTGTAAGTGCGAATTGTTATGTGATGCACTGCTTGTTATGTGCTGTTTACCCACCGTGAGTCTTTGCGGAATACGATGGTGCTATACAGATAAAAAAAAAAATAAATCATTAAAACCAGCATTATCTAAAAAAAAATGTAAAATCCATAACTGTAGTAAAGGAGTGAAACTGCTCATAGTAATAGCCAACAGACACATACTATGTAAGAAACTAAAAATCCAAAATAGAGGCAGTAATACGTAAAGTGAAGATTTCCAACAGTAATTCCATGCATGTGTAGCGATACTATAGTTTATATATTTATTGTTATTATTATACATTTTGGTTCTGATTATATTTTGTTTCTTAAGGACGATAAAACTTGTATTTTATGATATTAAAGATATACTTATAAAATGATAACCCCAGACTTTTTGGTTGCACTGTTTCTGAGCTAAAATCTGAATTGTTTTATAGTTAATCAAGCAATTAACATTGGGTACTGGTAAGCAATTTGGCTATTGCTGCATATGCATACCTGGGAACTGGGGTGAAGCACCACTTCTCCGGTTCTCCGGGTCAAGACCCGAATCCTCTTGACATGCCCCGCCCATTTTCCCTTTAAATGGGGGTGTCTCAAGCTGCCGGGAACTCCCACTGATGTCACAGGGCTGCCCTCTGATGTCAGTGGGCAGTCCTGGACGCGTCCCACAAGAGAAGGCTCCAGGTAGTCGGAGCCCAGAAGTTCCCAGGTATGCGTATATGCCTAAATCGTTTCCAAAATGTAAAACTAACGTACCCAAGCCTGATTATATATATTACTTTTTTTCTCACATAGAAACAAAGCATTTGACAGCCGATAAGCTATGTCGACACAGGGGCTGCTACCCCATAACCCCTATGGCTTACCACCATAGGACCAAGTTTAGTTGTCCTTCATCAAAATATGTTACCTTCAAATCAGCTAGAAATACATGTTTTCTTTAGCATGCATTACATCTGAATGTACATGGTTCATCAGGGAGCAAGATCAAAATCCAAGCCTGAGAGACACCCTGAAATTGGGTTACCTGCTACCCTTTGTTTAAGAAATTAAGCCCTGAGCGGCTATAAACAAACGTACCAGTAAGATGTAGGAGAAGCATTAATCTATGAATGTAAGAGATAATTTTAGAGAGACTGAGAATTGGGTACTAACTGAATAATTAGCACGGAAACCCCTCCATTGATAAAACTGCTTAAATGGTTTGTTTAATATGCCTAAGGGTCTTTCCTCCCCTAAACTGTTAATCCCTCGATGACTTAGAAGAAAAAAAAAAGATTTCAAGCCCATTTCATTGTCAATTTATTAAGAATAATGAATACATTACACAGCCTCGTATTAAGGGTTTGAAAAGGAGAATAAGAGAGGAACTGAAGGCAGAAGATATGTCACAAATCCGTGGGGGGAAAAAAGTATGTTAAGGAGAAGAGGGTGGTCAGCTGTGTCGACTTTAATTTAGGCAGGGTTTCCTGCAATAACTTTACTGCCTTATTTGCATATTACCCCTTTTGAAAAGTCTCATTATGCTTTCAAAAGTCTTTTCAGGCTTCTTTATATTAATTATAGAAATCATTAGAATAAAAAGTTAACATAATGGTTTTTAAGAACAAGCTTCACAAGAGGAATATGTGCATATTTAATCCTCTCTGCTGATGAATTTTTAATCATTCTTCAAGTCCAGGTTTTTATCTTAAAGCCTAACTTGATAACAAACCTAGCAATTGGTAGAACTAATTGGTACAGAATAAGTAAATAATTTATACAATTATAAAAAGCATGGCTGTTTAAAAGGTGTGCAAAGACCCCATGCTTCATAATTGGAGTAGCTCTCCCCAACAATGCACAGACATGTGGTGCACTACTGACACCTAGTGGCCAAATGTTCTTACTCATTTTTATTAACACGTATAAGGCATTATATATTTTTTTATTCAATACATTCTAGCCTTCCATGCAGTCTCATTTATTTTACACTTTATTATATGTTTTGCATGTACATTTTAGCCCATCCAGTGTCAAACAAAGTGCGTAGCCTTTTGCACTGGAACAAAAAAGTATTTCCAAACCATGCCTGGTCATTATAAGAAACGCTCATTAGTAGACACCAGTGGTGATACTTTTATTCACACGATATGCGCATGTATGGAATGTTTCTAAAACCATATTTGTGTTTATTAAAATATATATCTTACAAAGAAGTTATGTGGTTGGGGTTGTTAAATACCGATATGGAACTAGATGCAGAAACGGGAAAAGACATGTTTCCAAAGGCTATGTGCTCGTAACGAGTGCAAAATTCATAATGCTTACGATTTGGAATATCATTTATTCAGGTAGGCTGTATACTGTAAACACTACTATTTTATGTGTAAGTGATATAGAAGCTCATCAACAACGTATCAAGCCTGGGTTGTCGTAGGCTGTGGCAACCTTTATTGTGGATATTTCTGTTAATGCCTTGGCACAAACTTTGCCTGTCTCTGACCAATTCTAATTTTTTTAATAGCAATACCAGATACCAGTGTTAATAGAATTTCAGCATGTAAAGATTGCTTCTTGGAGCGTCTAAAAGTGCATTATGTACACAGGCTTTTATTATTTATGTTTAGGGTATATACACACATTCATTATGTCGAGAGTCTAAAAGAAGAATATACATGTTTTTAAAAGATCATATTCCATATCTTACAATTCATATATTCAGCACAATAAAAACTGTTGGCAAATCTGTATGCATTATTAAGTTATAAACGTACATTATTTATAATCTTTAATAATTAGTGCACCAGTAGAGGGATCCTGGGTGTAGTTAGGAAAGGTGAACTTATGTGAACTCATGGTAAGTATCCGTGGGGTTTATTATTGCCTTATCACATTATTCTAGAATGTTTGAACAGCGACAGAAGCAGCACAGGGAGCGTATGCTTTTTGTTTGCTTATGAATTATAACTAAAAATCTGCTTTTTCATCAGGCGTCTATTCGGTATTAAACTCTTTTTTCATATTAAAATCAATAACTGAGTTCTGTTTTTCATTTACATACATGTTGATTGCACGTGCAACCCATGTAGTTGACAGTATACATATATGCATACATATGCAAGAAAGACACACATAAGAAGGGAAGAAGTTGAATAATTAGGCTAGTAAAGCAAATAACACATTAGGGTGGGGGGGCACTTGTGATGTCACATGTTAGAAAACATTTTTTCTAGCATGCTTGCTGCCTATGTTGCCATGGTAGCAAGCAGCCAGCAATCAAATTTTACTTTGAAGTTTTTTATATAGCTGAAGAAGCTTCTGATTGGTCTGCTCCTAAAACATTATATGATACATAATTGTAATAACGTACATATTAATTTAGAGCTTGGAGATTCCTTTCAAAGCCGCCAGTCATCATAAAATACACAAGGTTCCTTTACCTAAATTATAAGATTTAGGACCCAGAAAAATAACGGAGGTGGGTCCTATACTCCACATACTCCACCAGAAGCTTTTTTATAGAATAATTGCTAAGCAGGTACTTAGTTAACTAGCGAGAAAACTGAATGTATAATTACGATTGTCAGTAATCGCAAAATGATCCAAAAAAAAAAACCTCCATAAAAAACACTTTTAAAAATATTTACAAAAAAAACCTGTATTTACTAAAACAACAGAAAGACTGCAGATAGCTCTTCTTTATGAATATACTAGTTTTAAAAGTTGAACGACTGAAGGATCAACAAAGGTCTTTGATACCGATGAAGGTCTCCTGGAGTGGATTATAAAGACGCATTCCGGTCAAGAACCAAAAAGAAGAGATTGGTGGTTTTGAAATGTGGAAACGACGCGAATGTTAATTTTGAGATATGATTTCAGACTGTAATTCGAGTGCAGTAGTGCCTGAGTTTACAGGGTAACGTCCCCTTATTCAGCTGGTAAAACTCCACAAGTTGTATAAGGTCCGTGAATCGGGTTTGCCCGTCGTCCAACGTGTAGAATCGTTGTCCGTCCTCTTCTGTCTTTTAGAATTAAAAAACAAAACTGTTTAGTGTAAGGCAACATAATGCCGACAATTAGTCATTTTTTTCCCTGATTTTTCTAGCCAATATTATTGAAAAATAAGCTTTATATAAAAATTGTCATATAAAGGTTCCCTTATTACATTTTCAGGGTTCACAGAAAATCAAGTGCTGTTGATTTTCTTTACAAATATTTACAATATAAAAAAATATGTGTCATAGAATTATTAACATATAGAACTAGCATCCTATATATATACATACATATATATATACATGGTACAAAAGATAATTTCTTAAACTGATCTCAGAAGTCCACTTTCTGATGTAGTATATGGAACAGCTAAAAAATAAAGTGAAAAACAGTACTTACAGGAGAGATTTGGATGTGCTTTATTTTCTGACCATGACACATAGAAAGGACAAAAGATTTTGGGGTACTTTGGCTGTCTCGTACCAAAAAAACCCTGGGAAAAAATGTAGATTTAAGTACATTGTTTCCTCTAGCCAAGATGTGATAATACATAAGTTTGCATCACAGTCCTTAAATGTATTGGAGTTTTTTTATCATTCATAAATTTACCTATGGAAATGCTGCAAGTTTTAGAAGAAAATCATACCAAAAAATACATTTATTATTATTTAGTTGAAGTTGATAACGTTGCTTGGTGAACACTGAAAACGATCCAAAGTCACATGAGCTTTCAGGATCTCAGAGGTCTCTCTTTCAGACAGAATTCTTTAAATGATTAAGCTAAGTTAGAATATATATTGCTATTTCTGCTTAAAAGCAGAAGGTGGTAATGTCAGAATGTAGTGGTTACACTTTCAAACAAACTTCAATGGCTGTCGTGTTGATTCATCTTTACAGGACCCAGCTGTTAGGTTTCTATAGTCTACCATCTGGCTCTGACTGCGTAAGAATTGTACATAAAAGCACCTGTCTGATTCCGAAAATTAATGCGGGTTAATAAAGTATATTTTATTTATAGAATTGTGCTTTGAAACATAATCCTGTTCTACATTCAAAGATAATTCTATATCTGAAAAAATAATGTTAAAAATATTGTACTATCTTCATTAATTCATTATCCTATCTATCTAAATCTCAATATATTTATATATATTATATATATATATATACACATATACTTTAGACCCATTGAACTTACCCATTTACAAGACCTTGCTGATTTATCAATTTCTGAGCTTCATCCCTGGACACTTTGTGATGGAACCAAGGCTGTGATATGTGTACAGCTAAACATAGATGAAACACAACAATATTTTTACTTTATCTATTCATACTAAAATACTGTAGCATGTATGTAAAATATACCCCCTATGAAAATAATTCAACAGACGTCATCTACAGCAAGTTATGAGAGCTTATTAAAAATAGTAACTGGATCGGATAGAGTTTTTAATAAAATGTTGCAGGCAAAGTCTATGAACTACATGGATTCTACATCATTGTACTTCCCATGTATGAACCCTATATATTAAAGTCCCCTTAAATAAAGCGGGTGCCAAATTCCCAGTCCAGTCACCCCAAAGTTTATGGAAATATCATGGTGCATTGATCTTGACTTTCCAAACTCACCCAACTTTTAGTGAATATTTGATAGTTTGAGCACGAAACTGCATGCAAGTTAACAATTGAACTATAAATTAATGCTTTAAAATATGTCTATAACTTATATGCATTATAGTTACATTCCTATTTAGTTAAAGACAGCCTCATGCCAATCGGGTTCATTGTATCCAACTATGCCTCAGTCGATTGAAGAATGCTAACTGCATTGGATTTTAATGAGTAAATAATTTTTACTTGAAAAAGTGATTTCTTATTTTAAAAGCAATGGCTAAAAACATCCAGGGATCAGGACAAGAATCAAGAATCTATGTTAAAATGTATGCCAAGGATACCTAGGTTCGTTGTGGAACTCTGAGATGTTGTTTGGGTGCCATGGGCACTGATACGTCCACAGCTTTTCCTCTGAAACAAAGAATTGTAGGAAAAGTGAATCGATTTTATGAACCTAAAACCCATTGGTAGACGATTAGAACGTCCATTGTGATCTCTGATCACAGGTTTACATTGGCATTACATTTTTATTCTCTATACTTTTTAATCAGTGGTGCTATGGCTAATAAAGCAAAGGAGCTTGGGGGAACCACCAATATCGTTTCAGGTTACAATAAGATTGGACCATGTGAAATATGCGATGATCTCAATAAGCAATTTGGTGATATTATTAGACAAACATGTATAAAGATAGGGCTATTTCTGGCACCAAGGTAGCATAAATAGACATGACTGTTTTAAATAACTTTTTAAGTAAATTGTTTGCCTTTTTTTAATTTAGATATTACAAACCCTCCACAACAATCCTTCTTGTAGAGCAATGGAAAGAACTTCTGTAGGGTTCTCGACTACTCTGCTTTTATGTCCAGAGAAATCCATGGCCACCAGAGAATTTTCTGATATACTCCTCTGCAAAGACACCAACAAAATATTAAAATCCAAGAACTCAGAAGTAAAACCGAAGCATAAACAAGCAGTATTAAAAAATAAATAAATAAACTAAACTAAAACAAGAAAACCGCTGTAAATGGAGTGTGAACGACAATAATATAAATTGACAAAAGAGGCTAATCGCAGGAAAAAGCCAAAAAAAGCCATTGTCAAGTTGTGTCCTGATGGGAGCCCTGCCGTTCCACATTTTGAATTATTTTCAAGACGACCTCTCAGAAAATAGGGTGGTTATTAGCACATTCTTAATAAACCTATTTATAAGTTTTAGTATGTTGCCAAACACCAGCCTTTCAACTGCTTTATATCACAAAACAAAGTCTTGTATTGAACCGGATATACGGCACTTTGCAAGCAATGTTATAAAAGTGGTTTATTTCCTATTTGTGATAACGTCGTGATACCATCTCAGTTGTAGTTTCCAAGCATCCTCACTTCTCTGATTTTATTTCTCTATATCAGAAGATTGTTAGAGACGATGGCGGGATATGATTATATCCCCCTATATCTTGAGATTAACTTTTTAGAACTCCAGCAATTTTGTTTTTACACTTTTATTTTTATTCCACTGGAAAACTTTATCTCAAGTCATTGCCTTGGCCATAGATCATAACCTCATGAATGCCAGATCCTTAAATCGAGCCCATGCTTGAAACATGGGCATCTCCAAGCAAACTTTAACCGGTTTCTTAAACTTTCTGTGTAAGACATGTATCCAAGGTTGAGAGATACAAAAACTAACACTCAAAATTCTCCTAAGAAATGATGGAGGAAGGTGCTATTAAATAATTTTGATTTACTCTTTCTGTTTAGTGTGCTAACGTAACATCACCTTATCATTGTTATTATCATTATCAATTATTATCATCATAGCAGCATCCTAAAAATTTACAGAAAAAAGGTATTAAAAATGCTTTATTTATACAACTTAAAAGCCATAGAGTAATGTGAGGATGTGGCGGAGATGTGATTCCCTAGGTCTCCCGGTCAGTTTCTTCCTGGGTAGGGGCACAGAGTTTGGCATAGCCCATATCCCGCCTAATTTCTGCCTTTTTTCCTGCCCACTTCCCTCCCACTCCCCACCCACTGAAGTCAGTCTCTGGCTAGCCCTGTCCCTATATATGTCTAGCAGGGCCAGATTAGCGATGACGAGGTAGTCCTGGCACTTTAATGCCAGCTAGGCAGCTACTGACGTATGACCAGGCATATCCAGCCAGTGGCTGCATACTGCGGCACCCATTCTGGAGCGTCAGATCTGGTGAGAGTGTGGCACTGCTGCCCGTGGTCCAAAGTGCATTAGCCTGTTGTGCCAGATGGCCAGTCCGGGATTGATGTCTAACCTTGGCCCTTCACAAAGCTAAAAGTGTGAGGTTCCGGGTAGCCTACCCTGCGAAGCTCCCAAGTATAAGAATAAGTGTGTCTAACAGTTACGTACCGTAGGCGACAAACTTTGACCATTAGCTTCACGTTGGCGTTGTTGTGGCCTGATATAATTTTTGTATATCTGCATTCCATGCTGAAAATCAATGCAGAGTAAATTTTAAACATTTTCTTAAAATAAATTGCAGACATAAACAAAATGTACTAAAATACATAACATTTGCATATTGTTCAGTGGACCCAGCAGAGGCTGCAAAAAGAAGGAGCAACACTCATCAGTGGCCTCCTCATTGCTTACCCAGCTAACAATGGCTCTATCAGGAAATTTCTGGGTGGGGGTGCAAATGTCCCTCTTGCCTCTCTATGTGGGCAAGAGGGACGTTTTCACCCAACTTGGGATAGTTCTTCCTCCAGGTCGGAACCCTGGTACCCCAACATACTATTTCCATCCATGGTCCATCATGTTTTCGCATCACTTACTTATATACCACACAGATAGATTTACGTCTCAGTCAAACCATGACAAATAAATTCAGCAACTGGAAATAGTACCTTGTACAATCTAATTGCTGTCACCCAGCATGCTTTAGTCTCTTCATTCTCTGCACACAGAAGTTTCAGGGTCTTGACTCCTCCTTGATTAGGCTAGAAAGCCATAGCACATTTTGATTAGTGCATGTCTTGTAGGCAATACCTGTTGAAATAAAAGTCACTAAAATTCTCCTTTTTAAATGTTTATATGTGTTAATGTCGACACAATTTGAACTTCATGGTGCTTACATCATCAGCAGCTTATGTGCACGTTTTACTTAATAACTATTATAAAAACAAAATTATAAAAATATACCTTTAAGCAGAATCCATAATCATTTGGTGCCCCGTATAATTTTTTTCTAGAGAGTACCATGTAAACATTATTTTCACTGAGGTCACTGAAAAACTGTAGATGCCTAGGGTCCTGAAAAAAATAAGAATTATAGTCAATGGTAGAAATACAGCTAGAAGTTAATGATTATAATTCAGTTGCTCGGACTAGACAGACCATCCAAGATGCTGTCCCTTTTGGAACTTGGGTGGTAAGGTTATCGGATATTTCTATTATAAAGAATGGGTATGGTATAGGGTTTGACTCTGAGACTCTGCCCCAATCTCAGGGTCTCAGGAGTTCATTGTGCTGCAAAATAGGCAATATGCATTAACAAAGTGGACAGGACTATGATGTTAATTGGTTGGAGAAGAAAGCGGTCTAACTGGTGGACATGTCTAGTAGTAGCAAGAGTTCAGCCACAAGGTGGTAGATCATGCACCGTCACAGAGCAGGGCTGTCGAGTGCTGCAGAGCGCAGTACGTTAAAACGATCTGTCCTCTGTAGTATCACTCACTACAGAGATCCAAACTGCGTCTGGAAGCAACATCAGCATAAGCTCTGTGGGTCATGAGCTTCATGAAGTGGGTTTCCATAGCTGAGCAGATGCACACAAGCCGAAGATCACTATGCACAATGCCAAGTGTTGGCTGGAGTGGTGTAAAGCACAATGCCACTGGACTCTGAAGCAGTGGAAACTCCTTCTCTGGAGTGGTCATTCAAACTTCACCATCTGGAAGTCTGATGGAAAAATCTGGGTTTGGCAAATGCCAGGAGAACACTACCAATGGTGCCTATTGCAAACTTTGGTTTGTTATATACTTCAAACTTAGTGATTCAGGCCTGCTCATCCAACATCAGCGTCTGTCCCCACAAATGCTCTACTGGATGAATGGGCAAGAGTGGAAGTTGTTATAGCTGCAAAGGAGGGGATTAACTTCATATTAATGTCTACGTGGTTAGAATGCAAAATCCGTGTTGGTATAATGGTCAGATGTCATATAGTATATGTGTGTATTGTATACAATATATGCTCTATATATATGGGACCATTTTACCCCAGGAACAGCCAACCTATTGATCAGTAGGTATAATAAAGAACTCCTTCCTAAAAATAATTTCCGCGTGGATGAACATCTCACAGATTAAATGGTCTTGAACACTGAGCTACATCCCAACAGTAGCTGAAGGGCAGCATATTACCCAACCCACAGCTTAGTGCATCACCCTAATGTTTTGGTTTCAGCTCACATGTTAGTATAGTTTAGAATTCTCATTTGTCACAATACCTTTGATGTTCCTTTGGTAGAAAAATATAGCCCGGAGCGACGCAATACAAAGAACATTTTTTTCCACGTTTTTTTCCCCTTTTCTGTCATGTATAAGTAGCTCTGTATTTCAGGATAGGTACTTGTACTCAAAAACATCTATAAAGACAACAGTTGACACAATAATAAAGAAACTGCATGTGATGACATAACTTAGGTGTTCCATGTTTTTTTTGTTCATTAAAGTCTGGCTCACAGCTTGTAAATATTCTCATTTTTAGTAAGCATTTTTTATTTCTAGCTTAGCGATTTTCACAAAATTTGTCTATCCTCATTATCAGTAACTCTCTAAAAATAGAGTAAATCAGCAAAAAAGTTGCAGTTTCATTATGGTCAACCCTAGATGGCTTTTTCTCAGAGTAACCCTCTGTCTAAAATATATTTAAGTCATTGAGATGTCTTGAAAGTAACCCTCCTTGAAATTCTTCTGCCAAGTTTCTCTTCACTGAATTAAACCTTATTTGTATTTTCTGCTTGATGACTTTTCTCACATGCTGTATTTACAGGATCAAGTTATTGTGGAATATCTGGAAAAGTACATACATTTTCCTGCATGTTTTTTTATCTGTATAAAATGCATTTGTTGTCTTTAAACCTTCAAATTGGAGTAATCAATGAAATTACCTTTAATCGCCCTCTATTTTTCTGCATTTATTATGGTCGCAGAATAATAAATGTATTGTTTAGACATGTATATGCTTATGACAAAAACTGCATTTCCGTTTTGTAGTTAAGGTTCCCCAATACCCTACAGGGTCCAATGTGCAGAGAAAGCCACTAGTATCTTATATCGCCATTACGTCTACTTAACAAGGAGCCAATCACATTCTCAGGATCCCTGTAGATCCTCTGCCTTATTGGCTGGTTCAAAGGAAGATAATTGATACCCCCAACCAGCCATTAACACTATGGAAGACTGCGCTCCGCTCTGGGGCAGTGTGAAGGGTGATATTGACAAGTTTATTTTATAGAAGCCAATCTCAGCTGCAGTCTTCTTTATTCAATCATTTTCTTGTCTAGACAAAAAGAAATCTGCCTTAAACCAACCAACAGCAATCAGTAACTTAAAAATAGGGAACGGTGAGGAATAATTGAGCGGCTCTGTTGAAGTTAATATGGCTTCCACAGGATCGATATAATAAATATATATTGCTTGTATCAATATTTATACCGGATAGAACTGTAAAACTAAGTGTAAAGCAAGAAAATGTATAAGAAATGTTCTTGTGCTTACCTTTAATGTATCTAAAGGTGCTGTTGTACCGTTACTTTCACTTGAATAGGACACCATTGAATCTGGAAAATAGGTCTATTAAGATAAAATGATAAGTACAAAGACACCAAATCATTATATAAATGCACTACATTTCTATTTAATTATCACTATGATCGTGTCATCTTCCCAGCATATACTAATATTGTTCTTTATTTAATACAAAGCAAGAATCAGTTGGTAAGCTTTATCAAGGAAATGTAAACTTGCGTTGGCGTTTATTATGCTATTAGGACAGATGGCATACATATTAATTTTACTAAGAATACATCATCATCCATTGGCTTATGGAGTATGAAGCTGCCCATTTAGTGTATATCTTTTGATAGCTTTCTAACAGGTTTCATAAAGTTAAAAATCCAAGGAACAATGTGTACGTTGCAAGCTTTCTTTTATGTTTGGGAAACGAGAAGGGCTTTTCCAGGTATTCCAGAAATTCTCCTGAATGGAAGAGGCTGAAACTACAATAGCTTTTCATATTCTCCGGATTATATTATAATAGGCATATTCATAACTGACCATTTACATAGTAAGGATGATATGTATTGGGGTTTTTTTCTACACAACAATCATCTCCAGCATCTGAAGGAGAGGCCTCTGAACTCCTGAAAGGGTTACATATTTTTTGTATTGGTCCCATAAAAAGTACCAACATCACCAAGACTCCACACAACAATGCAACTTATCCTGTTGGCTGAAGGTACACCAGGAATTTTAGAAGCTAATGGTGATATTGGCTAACGGGTGAAATTGAGAAGAATGGTATGGATCTTCTAAACCAGTATAAAGCTACTCAGATGAACCATATACACCCCATCATCCGGGAGCTTCAAATGTTTTGTGGCTACAAAGGTTGGTAATCTAGGTTACCATGCCTTGTACTGGCCTTTCCATGATGCATGGTATTGTGCCCTATGTCATTCACAAATATTTTGTATTGTATTTTTGATGACAGGTTATAGCTGAAACCAGTGACTTTCTTACCTCTGGATTTTTGAAAAACTCAAATTTTCCATAATATTTCCTAAAATAAAATCTACTGTCTTCCTCCATGGCCCAATTAGACTGGACTTCAATCACCATCTCGTGGTCCTCTACAATTCTTTCTGTAATGAAACCATAACATTTTAATCCGTATTAGAAATTCTAAAACCAACACAAGAAACCTAATCTGTGTTCTTTAAGGCTCATAGATGTCTACTATCTGTCTACTATGTCTAAGAAATAACCAAATAATTATTTCACACAAGTAGTGAATGTTGGATCCTCCCAACAGGGGGTATTTCAGGCTGGGGTCTGACTTGACAGCCCAATCTCAAATGTATAGAGACATAGTCTCTAGTGCAAGACCTAGCATTATGTCCTAGTGGCCACTTGGGCAACTTCACTAAGTATATATTAGTACATCCTAACATGGGTTAAACACTTTTTTTTAAACTTTTATGTGATGGAGAGATTTGAGAATACAAGTAAATATACGTATTATCCATCTTCTCCACTTAATACACTACAGTGTTTTGTTTTAGAATGGTAACCCATTTGTCTTCCTTCCACGTTGCTTGAACATGCTTTCCCAC
This sequence comes from Spea multiplicata, assembly GCA_009364415.1. Classification (NCBI taxonomy): domain Eukaryota; kingdom Metazoa; phylum Chordata; class Amphibia; order Anura; family Pelobatidae; genus Spea; species Spea multiplicata. Next base: position 193,137 of record VKOC01046607.1, on the reverse strand, counting down.
TTCATCAAACCATTAATTGCACTCTCCGGTATGCTAAGCAAACAAACTTTATTCTTTCATCCAAACGTTTAATCACATAAAAACACAGAAATGTTTAAGAAGCTGTGTCAGTGTCATATGCATGCATCATATGCGTCACATCATAATTAACTATTTCCTGACAAATTATGGGTTACAGCATTCACCAGTACTAGGAATAATGTGTACTGCTGCATTTAGATACATAAGTGATAAACATTAATACTTACACCATATTTACTGTGTATATACACATATATATAAATTGTAAGTTTCCATTACCTAGGCCAAGGTTTGATAGGTGTTCAAATATAGTCCAGCTGTGATCATCGACGTAATGGTTCTTTAGAATAAGTAACTGGCATACATCCCTGCATGATATGTCATTAGAAACTTCCAAGGCTCTGCTGGTTCCATCCTCGCTGTATACTTTAATCACCTGAAAAAATACAATGAAATTTATATGAAACTATCACCATTAGGAAACTTCTAGCAACCATAAAAACATCAGGTCCTCCACAACACCACTTCTTCGTGTCAGTGTATAACACCAGATATTCTAGAATTTAGATGAGGTAGTCATTCAGCAATGTTACCAAGTTGTGACTAGTGTAGTATGAAAACATTTATTTAATGGGTTATTTCGTGAGTTTGTTATAGAGAGCTGGTATTTTTTGCGTGCATCTTATGGTCTGCTACGTAGGGCTCCACCAGTGGTAATAAAAGTTATATCCTAGCTATGATGCTTTTGTATGTAAGAATAAGCAGCCTGGGTTTGACAAAGACCTGCTGGTTTAGGAAACATAACAAAACATAAAATCAAGTTTACGAGCAAGCACAGGCAAAACTACAAGCAAGAACACAGACAACGACTCAACTAAACCAAACAAGATCCTGGCTAATGGTATACAGAGGACCACCCAGAATGCCTGCATCTTATATGAAAATGGTAGATACCTTCTGGATTGATATTATATATTATTGATGTTTATGTGCCATCTTTTACCTAGAACATTATATTCAAATAATAGAACTCACAAAAGCGCTAAAACATTTAAAGTCATTTTCTTAAATGTGGTCAAAAATATCACCCAGTTGTAGTACTATTTTCATATTATATTATATTTTACATATATATAAAATATACTGAATTCTCTTAAGATAACACCCACTAAAACGTACATAACAGCAGTCAACATCTTTTATGCCAGCACTATACTTGTTCCATACGAGTTCTGGGTGACATGAACTGCATTTAGCGTGGTGTACTTATTTGTCCTCATAAGGACTGTAGTTAAACTGTTTGTTTTCAGATCTCCCCCTTTTCTTTCCATTCCCTTTATTTTCCTTGTTCACCATGGCTAACATTCTCCGTACAAAACTATGTACTCCCTTTTTCGAACTTGTTTGTTTTTCCTTTATTTAGAACATGACGCAACGTGAGATTTATAAACAAAATAAATGTGTTCTAGTGTTCTAGGCCAGTAAGACAGAATCTACCCGTCTATCTCTGTATATATTGTTTTTTCTATCTCTATGTAAAACCTGGACATAATTACTCCCAAGAGAAGCCACCAAGACATGGTGAAGATTCCTCCTCACTCATGGAAAATGGCATTAACCTCTCATACCTGCTATTAATCCTCAAGAATGTTGGGGTTCCATAAACTAGAAACAGTCTAAGACCTTGTATGTTGGCACTGTAGATATAAGGCTTCGGTATCTCTTTAAGTGTAACAATAGCATGTAATATAATTGGCCTTTTGCAATAAAAAATGTTCACAAATTGGACCACTTTAGCTAAAATTTAAGAGACAGAGCAATGTTATGATAAATCGCGTAGCTGTCCCGGTGGTGTTAGGTGTCCTGATGATGTTCCATCTCAGGCTTCGTTATTTTGTACCAAACTGACGACGCCTTTGCACCTTTGTAATTTTGTATTATCACCAGCTTCAAAATTATCAACACTTCCATCTCAACTCTTAATAGCTAGTAGCAGTTTCTTAATTATTACCTGTTATTTTGATGCTATCACTAATAATTAGCGCATCAACCTTATTGAATTGTAGAGTAGGTAAAAAAAATTGTCAATTTGCTGAGCCCAGATCACACTTAAAACAGAATTTAAAAATAAGATGAAAATAGGTTAAATAGGCAAAAGATGACAACAACAGTGGCTCGCCCAAAAAGCAAGTGTTTTTAATAATAAAAAGTATGGAAAATGCCTACAGGGTCTTCTTGGGGCTCTACCAGGTCCTTACCGTATAGACAACATATCTGGTGGCTGAGGTTGTGGGGTTGCCTTCACCCGGTTTTTCCCGATGTTAGCAGGAAAATCATGATTCTAAGTCTTACATAACGCTCTGATCACCTTTTAATTGCTTAATGTACAAAAACATTCTTTGAAGTAAAGACGTTATGTTTGGGCCACGTGGGATTTATTCATTAGACATTTTTGCTCCGTAGAGCTGATTTTGCCAGAATTGAAGGTCCCTACAGAATTTCCCTTTTTTCCTGTTTTTTTTAAAAGATCTTCTGATCTCTAGATTGTTCATCTTGGATGATTTGTATTATCATTTTTAATCTGAGGGTGAAATAATATTGAGCTGTTTATCTAGTTTAACCATTTGAATCCAAAGCGATGGAAACTATGTACATCAATTTATAACTACAGCAACACAATTTGACTGGTAAATAATTAAAAACTATTGACATTTTCCCAAAGACCGTGACTGTAATACATAAATAATATATCATTGTATTTAATATATATATATGTTAATATTAAATGTATTAATTTAATATTATTCATAATATATTATTTATTATTATTATTTGTAAATATACTGTATAATATGTAACCATGCATTATGTAACTTTTTCAAAAGTGGTGTAACATTTTACTTATAATACACATTTTCTCTTTTAAGCATGCATAGAGAGTGAGTTTTTATTACACACATATCCATAATAACTTGATCGTTGTGTAAAGAGTTCTGGAAGAAGCTCTATATTAAGCATGTATATTATGCATCAGCGTATGTTATATGTAATACTTTACAGCTCTGAATTATGATGTCACGTAAGGGCAGTTTCAACAGATTTTAAAAAAAAAATGTGCTTGAGTTTATTTCAAGCATATGTATTAACACAATTTGAGTAGAATTTTAACTAATAAGGCTAGATTACTTTTATTTTTCATAAAATAAAAAAAAATAAAAAAATTAACAAATAATGAATTATGCTAAAGCCTCCCCAAAAAAAGATCAACGGATGATTTAATTCGATGAAATAACATTGGGTCGTTTAATGTGAATTATAAATAAGGAATAATAGTTATTACAAAAAACAATGGGAATTGTAATTCAGACTGATAAAACCCTTTATAAACAGAAGGAATAGGATAAAATAATAAGCAGAGACGTCATATAGCTGAGCAGAGCTTTTTTTTACTATAAATAATTACTGAATAAAACGAGTCCAGTGCAAGAATGACCTTTACCGGCGTTCCAGTGCCTCTCTGGCCTTTGACCAGTAAAAATCCATCTCCGCCAGTTAGCACAGGACTGGCCACAAAAATGTTGTTAATCTGTAGTTTACAGCACATCATAACAGATTGTAAATGAGAAACGAATATTCTCTTTAACCCCCCGGCTGCCAGATGGGGAGAACAAAGCTGAAAAAAAAAGTTCTGTTTACATCTGCCATCAAAATGTAATCAGCGTCGCACATCTATTTACTTAATGCGTGCAATTATATGGGTACAATGTGCTGCATTGTGAATTATCCAGGTGGATTGATTTGGCTTCCATTCAAATTACGTAAATAAACAATTTGAATTTTTGACGTTGACTGGGGGTATTAACTGTTTGGGTGTCAGAGGCTTCAGAAACACAGGAGGGAAATAGGACTGTATAATAACTCATTGGCATCATGGCTTACGGTGGTACTCACCATTATGGGTTTGTTTGTTTTTTTACTTTACCAAGAGAGTGGTAGATAAATGGAACAGCCTCCCAGAAGAGGTGGTGCAGGTTCATAAAATGAGGGAATTTAAACATGCATGGGATAGGAATAAAGTTATCCTGAATCTAAGACGAGACCAACGGCAGATTAAGGTCTGAGTCTTTACAGAAGGAAAAATGGGTAAAATAAGTGGGCCGGATGGTTCTTATCTGCCGTCATATTCTATGTTTCTGTGACATTAGGATGGTCTTTCAGATGATACAAGGAGTGTGAAAGGGAAAGTATGTGTCTTCTAAAAATAGTACATGGATGTATAAGGAAGTGACAATGGGAAGGAACGGTCCCGTGTTAAATCCTAGGCTTTATTTTACATTTAAACTTTTATTATATCTGTGCTTTATTTTGGTTTAGAATTCCAGACAGTACAGAGCGGTAAGTTAACCCCCTGCTGTTCTACGTCATTTAAAAGTCGATTGGTTACATCGATGTATGCGTGCACGGAGATTATACTTCATTTCAAAATGATGCATATTTAGACGCGGCATAAACTTTCATCGAGGTCACAAAAGTTTCATTTCTTTCTCCCAGTCGTCTTAACCCTTTGAGTGCCAGAGGATAAAAACACTGAATTGCCCAAAAGCTTTAAAGAGTCAATCTAATCATAATCTATTTTACAGACAATGTTCCAAGCCACATAAAAAAATAACAACAATCAGAAAAAAAATAAAAAAATATATGTAAATTTATGTTAAAAAAAATCCCTCTTCTTTATCTCCCATTTATTAGAAGTATGTGGCTCAATGCAAACGTCTTGTAAATGATAATATGCCCTACCCTTTTCTGCAGAACCAGTGGAGTGATCGCCGGCAAAGTTACCCTCCTCGCATACAAACTCATGTTTGCTCTTCATTCAGTAGGTTTACACTACGAATAATAGTCCAGGATATGCAGTCACTTTAAGTATTCCGTAGTTGTTCCAACACTGAACAAGCAAAAACTGTGAAACTAGCTATACTCAAAGCCAATTAAAAATAACTGTGGGAGAGAGCTAACAAACAGCCAATCACAGCGGTTTCAAGGCTTTACTTTTGTCCTTGAAAGCACATTCTGATACTTTTGTTTATAATACTTAGGAATCGCAGACAACAGTCGCTGGAACCTTTAAATTCAAAAGCCCCTATTGTCAGATGAAGTCGAAGTACTCGGTAAAAAAAAAAAAAAAGAAATACTGGTACATCTTTAAACCACGAAAGCCCGTCTGAAAAAGGGACCCCACCACTAAAACAGTATTCACCGGGTAGCTGTAGAGCACAACACCAAGGCATTCATTGTATAAATCCAAGTAAAAGTCAAAGAGTACAGCAAGAGAAACATGACTTTTTATTTTGAATATTATGTAGTAATCCCACAAAGATAAGATCACAAGGTCAGTTTTGATCACATAGGTTTAGGTTGCATAGGATGTTGTGGGCCATTAGGCAGAGCTGGGTTCCTCGGATTACTCTTTTGGACCCCGGAGGGGCCTGTAGACAATAGGGGTCCAGCCATTGGCAGGTTAATACAAATCGGACATCTCTCCAAAATTACAATAGCATCTATGATAGAGAGTGAGGTCCGTGCCTCCTCAGACCTAAATTGGCGCTAAAACTTTAAGGCCAGCAGCTGATAAAAGACCCTATTGGATACATGAAGACACAAGCTACAACCTTACACTATTCGATGGGCTGCATGAATGGCTGTAATTGATAAACACATGTGCCCGATGACGCCCAATTGGTGCTTTAACAGCCTCCATTCTTCTGGGAAGGCTTTTCGCAATATTTTGGAGTGTTTCTGTGGAAGTCTGTGCCCACTCAGCCAAAAGAGCATTTGTGAGGTCAATGGAGTTAAGGTCAGGAGCCACTCGAGTTCCTCCACACCAAACCCTTCGAATGATGTCTTAATAGACCATGCTTTGTGCACAGGAAAGGTAAAGTGGTGCCACAAAGTTGGAAGTATACAATTGTCCAAAATGTCTTGGTATGCTGTAGCATTAACATTACCCTTCACTGAAAGTAAGGGCCCAAATCCTGAAAAACAGCCCCAGACCATTATCCCTCATCCACCAAACTTTACAGCAGGCACTATGCATTCCAGTAGGTAACATTCTCCTGGCAGCCACCAAGCCAGGTTTGTTTATCAGCCTTTCAGGTATTGAACCGTGATTCATAACTCCAGAGAACACATTTCCACCGCTCCATTGGTGGTGGCTTTACACCACTCCAGCTGATGCTTGGCATTGTACATAATGATCTGCAGCTTGTATGCATCTCCTTGGCCATGGAAACCCATTTCATGAAGTTCCCGACACAAAGTGCTTGTGTTGATATTGCTTCCAGAGGCAGTTGTTGGTACTCTGTAGCGAGTGATGTAACAGAAGTTGATTAGTAAGGTCCACGCGGTTCAACACTCAGCAGCCCTTCCTGGTCTTCCACTGTCAGCTGCTGTTACTCCTAAACGCTTCCACTTCACAATAATAGTACTGATCTTATTCTCTTCACCCTCCACCCTTCATTCCACACCCCTCCCCCCTCCTTTTCTATTATTTCTATCCCCAATTCTCCATTTGCTTGCATTCAATATTCCCCTTACTCCTATCCTCCATGGTACTTCAACCCTTTTTTTGTTATTTGCCCTCTCACTTATCCATTCATCTTCCTTTCACATGATTTTGTTCCATTAACACCTCCTCCGACACACTTACCATTTTTGAGTAGGAGTCTTGATAACGGGTAGTCCAGCATGGGGAGCATGTCACAAATTGCATGATATTACATCTGAATCAACAGACATTGTGAAGAACATAAATCAGCAGAGTTAATTGTTTTCATCCGGTTTTACAAAAGTTTTACAAATCTCCCGTAAAAGCCTATGTTCTTGATGACAGGAAAAACAAACGTTTAACCCAGCCATGTGTTGCCTACAGATTTACTTCCTTATCAGGGCCGATCTCACTGGCAACTCAGCCAGCTGTGTGGGGTGCCTGGACCAGGGGGATGCCGACTGTCGCAGAAACTGTCCCCAATGTGGTCTGGAACCTGGCAGGGGTACAATGAAAGCCTCCATAACGTGTGTGAAACATGCACAAGAGATCTATGTTTGCGTAGGCATTCTAAAAGACATGGCTTCTACTGGTATGGGGTAATAAAGGGGCTTCTTGTCTGGGCCGACCTTGACCCTAATGAAACAAAATTGTGACAACTTACAGATAACAAAATGTGCCACATTGTAATTGATCATATAAAAAGTACCATCAAGCCATCAAAAAAAAGCCAATGTCTGCCACGTTCCACTTACCGGTGCCTATAAACGCAACAGGCTTATACATTAGATTGGCTTGGCTGATAGGAGTTTTTGTAAACTAACCAACATTTCATGTACTCTGCTGATGTTAAAACTCTTACTTAAACTAAACTTATTTGCAAGATAAACACTGCAGAGCAAATATCTACTTATTTGTCTGCAAACCTAAATGCTTTGTGACATTTTTAGTATAATTTATTGATTTGCAGTGAGCGAATCCAGCGTTTGAGATCTAATTTCTTAATCTGGAGCCAGCATTTCCAAACACTTTTAAGTAATACTTGACAAGAGTTCAAAAATTACAAATTCTAGAAAAATAAATGCATATTTAGCAAATTGCTAATCTGTTTTTATCCTTGAAATGCTTAAAGTAAACTTGGCAGGAAATGCGACCACTGCACATTTGCGATTTCCATTCTTTCCTGTAATACAGGAATGGGAAGGTTAAACCCCATTCGTAGCTATAGGAAAATAATAATAAAAATGTTTCAAAAATAAAATGTTCACTGAGCAAAAGTGGTATTTAATTTACAAGAATTATGCATGTACCTGATTCTTATTTCTGACAATGTTTCATAGTGGAATCACAGTAGTGTCGTATAAGTTACTTAACTTTTCACTAAAAGAATAACTTTTTGTCAGTCTGTTGTCAGGGAGAGTATTTACGTACATGTGTCATATGCATGGCCCGTTAAATTTTCATGGTGCCGTCCGGTTAATGGTGCGTTGGGTCGGTTAATGCTTAGGGCAGGGGGCTATGCAGCTTCCTGTGCATATGTGTGGAAAGTGCTTCCATTAATCCGAACAGTAGAACGTTCCTGCCACTGATTGGCTGCTTCAAGCAGCCAATTAATGGCAAGAATCTTCAGACCACAGAGGACCACAGCTGAGAGCTCTGCAAGCTATTATTTTTTTCGTTTTGGAAAAATGGATATCAAAGTACTCATATATGGACGCTTTAATCCTGTAAGGCTTTAAAATAAGCTAATAATAATACAAATTGTATTATATATATATATATATATATATATATATATATACATATATATATAGAAATAAAAAATATAATTGGTTATATATATATATATATATATATAATTGTTTTTTTTTAGTTTTAGAATCTATGATTACTTTATGTCATGATGTAACAGATTATGTAAAGGTAAGTGGCTCTTAGAGTTATAAGAGAATCTTTATTCTTTAGCCTGTATTTCCACTTGCTTAAATGCAATGAAGAGAACACTATATATATTAACAAGTCATTTGTAACAATATATTAATGTGCGAGCATTGGTATACTCTTTAAACAGACTTTTGGAGGACGTAACTAAGCATGTAGTCACTGCTGAATTCGAGCTGAAGTCATTGCACTGAACAACGTTCCAGTGCAATGACTTTTTTCAGAAATTATTCTACTTGAGAAATGTAAACGAAACAGAATTACCAAATAGCTGTAAATGTATCTTAATATTTTAAGTATACTTAACAATTATGATAAACATTGACAAATTAGAACAAAAATGTGCCAAAGCCAGTACTGGCGCTGGAAGCTGTTGTAGAAGCAGCTGCTGTGACTTATGTTGGTCAATAATATAAACAAGTGTTTGGAATGTGAATTTTAGCTTGTTTCTTCAAATATTTAACAAACATCTTCAATCGTTGACATCATCTGTTCACATTAATGAGCATCACTCATCAGGTCACCATTACCAGTATCATCTCTTCTTCCGGTTATACTCCTGCATATTCCACATTATGGCTGCACTGGGAATGATAATTGCTTTGGGCATTAGAAATAACGCATCAGCAGAGCGATTAACATGCGAGTATGCAGAAGGCTAAATAGGCACCAGAGTGAGGGTTCGCAGGCATTTGCTTTTGGGAGATCTCTATCTTCTAGAATCATTCTGGATCCTGGCAGACCCAGATCTGGACCTCCACGGGTCTGGACCTCACTTACTATCATTTCTGGGAACTTCCCAGAGTAGGCTACTTGGAGCTCCCCCTCTTCTGGGGCGTGGCTTTGTGAGAGGGCATGAAAGTTAGCAATGTAGGTGGGGCTAGTCAGCTTTGTAGGTGGAGATAGCTGTGCATGGCGTGGAGCTTGCTGCACATAGAGGTGGGGCTAGCCCAGGGCAGTCCTATATAGGTGAGCAGTAGGTGAGTAATGGGCAACCCTAAATGCTACACCTGGAGAAGACAAAACCACTGCTTTCCCGCGTCTCGAGGCCAAACCTACTACCCAGGTTTGCTTACTACACTCAACCTGTTTGCATCCTTTATTATTTTTTAGTATTTTTTAGATATGTTAAGTGCAATAGAGGACTAAACTGTTGTTCATAATGAGAATGGACTGGCTGGAGGCCAGTCTAAAGAATGAAATCCGTCCAAATAAGTTTTTCCAACACTGAAAAAGATTTTGGATGACAATATCAAAGCCCAGATTTGTTATACCTTTAACTATACCTCTTGGTACTGCTTCCGATTACTGATGCAACAGCCCAATCATTCTAACCAGTGTCTACTAAAACCAATGACAAACTGTGGACAGGCAACTCAGGGATCAAGTAACCCCGAATATGGGATTGAGGTGAGAACAGAGGAATACCGCATTACTGTTTTATTGTTTTTGATGTTATGTTGTTGGCTCTAATGTTTATGTTTACCATGACAGATGACACAGACAAGCTGAAGGTGTATGCAGTTCTGGATGGCACATTGCCAGACTCGGGTATATATTTGTACATATATATATATATATATATATATATGTATCGAGACGGTCTTGGGAGCTAGAGTCTAGGATATGATGCCATTGAAATATCACATGGAAGTCTGAAGCACTACAAAACACAGAGAAATAACAAATTTAAGCCATTAAAGTTGGGTTATGAAATCATTCTATAAAAACTTTCCACACTGAACAATCTTGGCAATGAGATTTTTTATGCATCTTGAAAAACAGAAATTACTATCTGATGTTACAAAAATAACAAAAAAAAAACCCTTACAAAATTTAATCAGAAAACACACTGTTCAATGAAATAAAAGTAATTACGTTTAGGTGATTTAAGGTGTAATCCTAAAGAGACTATCCTGAGTCTGACCAGTTTGGTACAATTAATGTCAGATATTATTATAACCTTTGTATTTTATTATTTTCTTCTATCAGTGACATTGTGTAACATAAAACATTCCCGAAAAAAAAACAAAACAAAAAAAACAAATAAACAGCTGGTCAATCTTTCTATCGTTATCGGGGCCACAAAGCTTTTAATAGACTCCCCAAGGCCTCTGTGTGCTTTACTCGGTAATGTGTGTGTTCTCATAACTTCATAACGGAACGACGTCGAATGAGCTTCTAATACACACATAGAAATGACATATAGTTACTGTGCTTGTTCTGCCGTTTGCTACATACACCTAACATTGTTATTAAAGTTCAATTATTAGAACACTATAACATAATCCAATATCACAAGACATAATTTGAGTCATTTCCACTATAATTATAACACATGACATGTAGAAAAATGTGTATATTTATTACAGCAATTTCAGAGAACAGGACTGAAAATCCATGTATTAATGATCACAGTTAGTGAAAATATATTATTTAATACATGTACTGAAAAAAGTTCATCCTTTTTGCTGGTTTACTCAAAATACATAGAATTCTGATGTCTAGGCTTTTATATGGAGGTTTTGTTGTACCAGGAGTAACATGGGCATCATTCAGGGCCACTGTTAAAGTTAATGAACTCTTCACAAACCTTTTGATGGGGCTTCCAACAGTTTCCTATGTGTCAGCCCGAGCAACCAGTCTATCATTCTCTCCATCATAACATCCTTTCTTTTTTCATTTCCTCCACCTCCATCGAGTTTGCATTCCCATACCTCCATAAAGGCACAGGGCATGCCATAGAGGCCAAACAAGCGGTTGTAGGCCTCTATGGAATGCTTGCCCCTGGGCATCCTTTACTTTTGCCTTGGCAATAAAAATGTGTTCTCTGGAGTGATCAATCAAACTTCACCATCTGGAAGTCTGATGGACTAATCTGGATTTGGCAGATGCCAGGAGAATGCTACCTAATAGAATACATTGTGCCTGTTGTAATGTTTGGTGGAGGAGGGATAATAATCTGGGGCTGTTTTTCAGGGTTTGGGCCGCTTAGTTCCCGTAAAGGGTAATGTTAATGGCACATCATACAAAGACATTATGGACAATGCTATGCTTCCAACTTTGTGACACCAGTTTGGGAAAGGCCTTTTTCTATTCCAGCATGGCTGCAAGCTCCATGAAGACATGGTTGGATGAATTTGGTGTGGAAGAACTTGACTGGTTGCACAGAACCCTGACCTCAACCACATCGAACAACTTTGGCATGAACTGGAACGGAGATTGCTAACCAGGCCTTTTCCTCCACGATCAGTGGCTGTCCTCACAAATGCTATACTCTCCAAAACCTTCCCAGAAGAGTGGAAGCTGTTATAGCTGCAAATGGGGACCAACTTCATATTAATGTCTATGTATTTAGAATGCAATGTCATAAAAGTTGGTGTAAAGTTCATGTGTCCAAATACTTTTGCCCATATAGCATATGTCATTAAATACCATCTAAAACAAAATGGTCATTTATTGGCCCTTTCAAATGTCGGAAAGTAAACCATAAAGCCCCATTTGCATACGGAGTTACACTATTTTTTGTCAAAAATCTCTTTTTCTCCTATGTGGATGTGCGCCCCATTTGGAAGAGTCATAAAGGGCAGCAGCCTATTTGGCAAGTGCCAAATAAACTGTGTTCCTTCTGGCAGACATCTTTATTATTTATTACCTTCCAGTACTGCATGAACATACAGTAGATCTGGGATATGGTGTTGTATTCTTTGTATGGGTGAAAATGGTTGATGTTTGTTCCATAAGAGACACTGATTTCTACTTCCCTGTAGAGTGTATGTGAAAAGGTAACTACGCATTTAGGGGTGCTAACCTTAGCCAGGCTTGGGGCACCAAAGTAATTGAGTCCATTTCAACAATTATGTCTGAATGCCCCTATCAGCTTATCTACTTCCAACAGCTGCTCCTGAGTCTTGAGTTTGTTTAATGGGGTACCTATTACATAAAGAGAGATCATTGTAAAAGCAAGAGTGATCTATGATGACCCACTAAAGAGGGGCTGTTCTTCTGCAGTTCTCAATTTTTGGAAACCTTATTATCACATTTACAAATCAGAACATCCTATGAATGTTGACTAACTTCACTTTATTTTAATGCAGGAACAGTTTGGAAAGTTATAGACAAAAACAGTATCGTGTGGAATAATGTGTTCTTTTATTAATGTGTTCTTCCCCTTGAAATGTAGTAGTTCTGATTTCTTGCTATCAAAAAGTACAAGACGCTAATTTACCTTGAGCTTTTCGTCAATACCAAGAAAGTTAATTTATCCTTGAGACAAGCTTTAGTCAGTACAAAAATATATGTATTAAAAGGGAAATATAATTAAAAATTAATTTAGATGGCATCCTAAAACTATGTTGAACACCGTGAACTTTGAACACCATAAGTAAACAATTACTGGCAGTCTCTGGACATTTTACTTCTGGGGTACACAATTAATACAATTTTACTTTTGCAGGCTGGAATTTTTCTCCCATCCAATAATCTTTTAATGAATATTATTTTTAACTTTATTAATTGCTTTGATGCAAATATATGACAGAGGCTTGCATGCTTCATTACCCAGACTACACAGATGCTTAACTGGATATTGAGACGGATAAAGACCTGGTCTTGCAAACACCCCAAATCAGTCAAAAGACATATGCAAAATATATTAAGGAGGACAAGCGAGCAGGGATTGGGCATTGCTAAATGCCACTACCTGCCTGAAGAAAGAAGAAACTGACCTTGAGACCCAGGGAAGCAACACCTTCACCCGGAGACTCCGGGTCAAACCTGGAGTTCTGAGGTATGATTATAGCCCCAAGAAAAAACCACAAGGAGCAAATGAGTAATTGGCTTTGCACTACATATACCCTTCATACACGTTGTTATATTTGAGGGTTGTCAATCTCCAAACCATGAGGGACACAAGCAGGCCAATGATTGAAGCTAATTGGCTCACTTGTGTTTAATCCCCTCCACGAGCTCTACCACCCTATGGTTCAATAACAAGATGTAGAAGCTGTAGGCAGGACTATCCTTTCCAAACTTGGATGTTTAGCAAGTATGCACATTGTGACAAGGTACACATAAGGTTAAATATTTGCTGAATGTATAACTATTTAAGTTTTCATATCAGCCGGCATTTCCTAGGTAGGTCATGATAATACAAAACTCAATATACTGGAAATTCCCCTTTCTGAGATATCACAAGCCTTCCATTAAACTTTCACAGATGTAGAGTGTGTATGTGTATATGTAATGTATATATACGCTGTATATTTATATACACATGAGTATATCGTCAACAATTGTAAACATTCCCTTTACCTTTCCAAGCTTTCCAAAACCTAGGATCCAGAATACAAAGGTCATGCTTGCACTGTAAACTGGCTGGATTTACCATTCTCTAGTATTCACCAGAAAGGTCTTTATAAAATGATTTCAGAAAGGGGAAAAATACTGCCTGATAAACTTGATACAGTTGCAACTCAGAAACAGTGGATGTGAACAATAAATAACGTTAAGTTATACTATTTCTTGCATGCCCCTGAAGGAAGAATTAATTGTTACATATATTTCTCATTAGCCGATTTAATACTATTTTCAGGAGATTGAATTTTAATTGGATAAACAATGGAAACTTTATGCTTAGACCACATAGAAACCATGAGAGATCTTCTTAAGGCTGATTTGTTGCAAGTAAGAGGTTGAATTTTGTTGCCAAGTCAAAATTGCCTTCGATTAAATAAAATAATTACTAAATTAAGCCTAATCTAAAAACTCAACAAAAGTTCAGATTAGCTAGAGGAATGATTGACAGTTAAGTCATGCAAAATAAAGGAAAAAGAGTAGATTAGAACATTGGAACAGTGTCCTAACTCACAAATATCCTCTTGCCTCCTAAGAAGAAGACATTTAGAGTCTCCCTACCGCATTGAAAATGCTAAGTATAAAAGGCCTTTTTCTATTCCAGCATGGCTGCAAGTTCCATGAAGACATGGTTCGATGAATTTGGTGTGGAAAAACTTGACTGGTTGCACAGAACTGGAACGGAGATTGCTAACCAGGCCTTTTCCTCCATGATCAGTGGCTGTCCTCACAAACTGAACCAACTACTGTCCCCTTAGCAGTGAACTCATAACCTTACTTTGCATACATAGCGTGATTCCATAGCACTATGTTTTTATGCTTGTGCAACGTGCGGTCTGACATATGGAGAGATGTTGAGAAGTCACCCACCGGGCGTCTGCCTGGCGTTCCAGATGGCCAATTAGGGCCTGATTACAATAGGAGAGAATTGAGGACATACTGGTACAGAAGGAGAAGAAAGTCCTGCTCTAGTAAGCTTAAAATATATTTGGACGATGAGGGAGATTGAGGCCATGTGAGGGACTGCTTAGCTTTCACCTTGGTCATGTAGAGAAGCCAATGGTGTGGAGATAGTTAAGGTGGTGAAACTAATGCTGGATGTAGGTTGCAGGTATTAGGAAGGTTGTATGCATCTTTGAGCAGATGGGTTTTTAAATGAGTGTTTAAAATTAGAATAAGTAGGAGACAGTCTGAGAGAACGAGGCAGGAAAATCCAGACAAAAGCACTGGTAAAATCCTGAACACAAGCAAAGGAAGAAGCGACAAAACAGGTGAAGAGAAACCCAACTTTTGGGCATGGAGTTAGGTCAGTATTTGGATATAAAAGCAGATATATGGAGGACTGTCTTGTTCAGGAAACTCCATGTAAGGCTCTGGGTTTTTATATTAAATTTTGAAAAAGTACGGGGAACCAGAGGAGGGACTGACACAGCGGGCAGCAGATGAAGAGTTGTTCAGAATGGATTGGAGTGGTGTCAGGCAGGAAAGAAGGAAGGCAGTAAGTTTGAACGTGGTTTTCTTTTTCTTAGATTAAACCAACACAATGTGACATGATAAAGAAAAAAAATACCCAACGTGAATTAAAGTCATTAATCCATCCTAGTGGAATTACTTATTGAAATTAAACATTGGTTTTCTCACTTTCAAACGTTGATGATGCGTTCACATTTCTTACTCTTGCTGTAAGACAAAAACACAGTAGAATAGAAATGTTATACCTATACATAGTCTTGTAATAAGAGCCAAATGGTCCTCCCTAATGTATAGTTAACGCACTGAAATGTGATTTTTTTTTCTTTTCACAGTAACTCATTGTTTTGCTCATCTAACTTACAATGTTTTTACTTTGTTAACTTAATTCCTAGCCCTTGAATTTATAACACTATTTAAAAAACACAGTGAAGTATAATAATAAATGATTTTACCGTGCATTTATTCCCACAGGGCTCCTCTTATATTTGTGTTTCCACATCAGAGCAATTACCAAGTTTTTTTTATCAAGTCCTGCAGCCAAGTTAATGACTAACTATGCTTGTTCTTGCCATGTCACCTGTTCTCCATTCCCTGCCTGCAAGATGCCTAATCTTTTGAAGATTAAATAGTTGACATTCAAATCCCTACATTGTCAAGGTGCCACATATTGATATGGATCAGCACTTACACAAATTCTCCTATGTGCCCTTACATTAGAGAAGTCCAAGGTTTTTATACATTTATACATATCATAATTGTAAACATTTACTTTTTCAGTTTACTTAATACAATTCTTTGTAGAGGTGACTGTGGCTCCCATGATCATATGTACGCCAAAGGCATCATTTTATTAGGAACATCATGATATAGAAACCTCATTTTTTTCACCATTTAAGATTTTTATTATTTTTAGGAAAATCTTTTTAAGATGTAAGACAAAGTAAATAAAAAATCAGAATAATGAAATGAGATATATTTATTTACTGTTTGGGCAGCTTCATATTATACCACTAAAGGAAAGGTCCCTGGTGGCTTTGCACTCATTGGTGAGCTGCCACTCCAATGATCCTGTGCAGGTATTTGCCAGGTAGAAAAACTTAAAAGGCTTTGGTGACACAGAACCATATTAAAAGGACGTGTATTCTACTTGTTTACTTAAACAGCTGAAAAATCACATAAGTTGCTAAATTCATATTTTTGAAGATGCAGTGCTTCTGGCAGTAAAACATTTTTTTCCGGCCAGGATCCCTCACCTTACATAATCTATGTTCCCAGGACAATGTCTGAGACATTTCCAAGCAATGGTATGTTTACAGAACACCAAAACTAATTATAGCTGCCGAGACAAGATATCAAGTCAATGCCATTTTAATATCAACAACCAGCTAAGCAAACTAATGTGAAAACGTTTAACCTTAAAGGGACAGTGAGGAACGTAGGTAGACTTTCAGAAGATCCCAGAGCGTAAACATTTTCCGTTCTCCTGTTTGAGGGCAGCCCACCTAATACAGTGGATTGCAATCCCCACATTACTCCATTTTTTATTTTTTTTTGAAGTGGGACCCATTGCTTTAGATGGTTCAGCACAAGAAGCAAGACATGATGTCGCTGCCGTGAATCGATGTACTATTTGAGGCACGGGTCTCTCATCCTTACACAAGATAATCATCTGCATCGACTCTGATGGCTAGTAATCCATAACAATGGAAGCCAATGAGCGGTTATAACCATCATCAACTGTCTGGGTTAGGCAAAGTGACCGCTTGCGCGACTAGAACTATGTCAACGGTACCAGCAGGTAGAAGATCCAAGACTGTTTTGACACGTGTCTACTGTTTATAAGTAACCACTGCCGTTTTTAGTTGTTAACTAGTGTTAAGTCCGTCCACATGGTCTCATGAACTGCAAATGTATGGGATAGTCATAAAGCTTGCATGAATATAAGATAAGACCAAGGACTGATTAAGAATTGAGTCTTCACATCAAGGACTGATTGAGAGTTGAGTTTTTTGGCCCAAAATGGGCAGACTAGATGGGCCGAAAGGTTCTTATCTGCCGTCACATTCTATGTTTCTTTACAGTGTCCCTTTTAATTTGTAGAAACCCAACAGAGAAAACCTATGAATCGAACGCTGCAAGCCATTCTTTTCCATATATAAAAGCTTATATCATGCTTGGTTTCTGTAAATATGTTATAGGGTAAAAGGATTTCCCTGTTATATCAGTAGATACAGGATTTCCAAATTTAGAAATGCTGAGTATAAACTGCTTAAACAGAGGCTAATTGGTTTACTTAGTAACTTGCACAAAGATATGTTAAAGTAGCTCAAGCCAGAAAAAGCGAGATCCTCTCGTTATCTATATTTGCTTACACGCTTGCTATCGCAAGGTACAGGCAGTTTTCTGTGCAGGACATTCCAGTCCAAAGCTGGCTTACTGAGATCCCCTGGAGTTTCGACAATGATAGGACTTCTTGTCACTTTTCCCAAATGCTACGTTTTACACACTTACATAAATCCTGTTTACATACAAAAACAAGCAATGTGTAAGTATTAAAAACCCACCCACCCTAATGTGTACATTGTTGGGAAACGTGTGCTAACTTTTCTGCTCTCATGATCTTCGTGACTATTCGTAAATACATAAAGGGATTTAACAGGGCTGCGGCTAGCAGGCATCCATGACAGATGCACATCTCTAAGGCTACGGTGAGACCTGCCCAGGTCTCAGCAAAATCCCCTCTATCCGACACCACGGGAAAGCAAAAAAAGCCTATTCAAACCCCTGAAATCTACCGGGAACTATGTGAAACCTATGTCAACTTCGGTCAGGGATTCTCTTTGCAGGATAACGTGGTGACCAAGCATATATCCAATGTATTGCCCTCTCCCTCTTTTTAATGACCTCCTATAATGAGATGCAAACAGGTTTATAAAGTTTGAAAGAGCCCACATGGCACTCTTTATTGTTGAACTTTCAGATCTTAGGGTCACCGGTTGGGGGATAAAGGGAAAAGTAGGTTCTTTGAATATGTTACAGACTCTTACGGTGGATGTATGTGCTATAAAAAGAAATAATAATCATTTTTAAGAAATTAAATAGGGTGTCCAAAATCCAGTATGAGTATGGGAGTAAACCCAGCAAAAGCCCTTACGGCAACACAGGTCCAAGCATTTATACCAAAAGTAAAAGGTGATAAAGGAAATGTTAAGCGAGTTACTTCTGAGATTGCAAAATGCTTTCAGAGGTATTATGGCAACAGTTGCCACTTATGGGGCATGGCTGAGAAGGGTAGAATATAATACCATTCAATAGAAGAATGGAAGAATTAGATCATACTGTGCAGGGGCGAGGGCTTAAACATTTTCATAGATGGGTCTATTGGATAGAAAGCCTTTCCTCCCTGCCTGTGGAGGATGTTAGTCTTACATCTGTAGTGGGAAAATTAATGGAAACAATGTTAAAGGAAAGGATTGTTGAACATCTGAAGTCACATGGCTTTCAAGATCAAAAACAACATGGGTTTTCCTCAGGAAGATCTTGCCAAACAAATCTTATTGATTTTTTTGATTGGGTGACTAAAGTAATTGATCAAGGTGGTGCAGTAGACATTGCGTATCTGGATTTCAGTAAGGCCTTTGACACGGTCCCACATAGAAGACTTTTAAATAAACTGCAATCTCTGGGTTTAGATCCCAATGTTGTTGAATGGATTAAGGAGTAGCTGAGTGACAGAAAACAGAGGGTTATAGTCAATGGCGTATATTCAGAACAAGGTCTTGTTACCAGTGGGATACCTCAGGGATCTGTACTTGGACCCATTCTCTTTAATATTTTCATTAGTGATATTGCAGATGGTGTTGATGGAAAGGTATGTTTATTTGCTGACGACACAAAAATTTGCAACAGGGTTGATGTTCCTGGAGGAAGAAGCCAAATGGCAAACGATCTAGGTAAGCTGGAAAAATGGTCAGAGCTATGGCAATTGGCATTTAACGTGGATAAATGCAAAGTAATGCACCTGGGGCATAAAAATCCAAGGGCAGAGTATAAAATATTTGGTACTGTCCTAACCTCAACGTGTGAGGAAAGGGATTTAGGGGTAATTATTTCTGAGGATTTAAAGGTAGGTAGACAATGCAGTAGAGCAGCAGGTAATGCGAGCAGAATGCTTGGTTGTATAGGGAGAGGTATTAGCAGTAGGAAGAGGGAAGTGCTCATGCCGCTGTACAGATCACTGGTGAGACCTCACTTGGAGTATTGTGTACAGTACTGGAGACCGTATCTCCAGAAGGATATAGATATGTTGGAGAAAGTTCAGCGAAGGGCTACTAAAATGGTTTATGGATTACAAAATAAACCTTACCAGGACAGGTTAAAGGATCTTAACCTATATAGCCTGGAAAAAAGACGGGACAGGGGGGATATGATAGAAACATTTAAATACTTAAAGGGAAATCAACAAGGTAAAAGAAGAGAGTTTATTTAAAAGGAGAAATAAAACCGCAACAAGAGGACACAAGCATAAACTAGAGGGGCAAAGGTTTAATGGTAACATCAGAAAATATTACTTTACGGAAAGGGTAGTGGACGCATGGAATAGCCTCCCAGTGGAAGTGGTAGATGTTAATACAGTAAAGTCATTTAAGCAAGCATGGGATAGGCATAATGCCAAGCTAGATATAGGATAAGGGCAAGTACTAAAGGAGAGTACTCAGAGGTTGGGCAGACTGGATGGGCCTTCTGGCTCTTATCTGCCGTCACTTTCTATGTTTCTATGTTTCTATGTTTCTATGTTTTGAGTATAGGGAGAAGATAAGTAGCAGCTGGGAAGTTAACTGGTTACAAAGATATTTCAATTCATACTATTTATTAGGTGTTTGGGCTTAGGGTTCTTACCTCAACCAGGTTCCTGTTTGTTTGGTTTCATTTTATATTCAAACTAGATATGGATCACACAGTCTAAGGGCTACAGCTTAGCTAGTTTTTACCCGAACCCTACCAGTCTCAATCAGACCTACTGGGTAACCTGGTAGTAAGATCACTATGCGATAATTTCAATCATATCATGTTTTCGAACATGAGGGTTACTAGATTAAGGAGAATTGCCATGCCAGGCCATTGTGCTCTGTGAAATGTGAATGAAACATGTACTCAATCGGCTCAATTGAATGTAAAACGTATGAACATTCATTTACTGTGGAAATCATGCAATGTAATGCTGTAGGGTTTATTACTTCAAGAGATCACAGTGTTGATACCCTATCTTCTGTTATATAAATTTGTACCAAAATACAATAAAACATAGAATTTCGGGAGAATCGATCAGATAACATTGGCTCTACCCCAGGCTGCCACCAATCTCGGCTTCCAGCAGAAGAATCATTTCAGCTAGGTATCTCTGAAACAATAATTAAACTCTATAGGGAGTTTTAATTAGGAATGCTAAAAGCTGTGGTTATGACAGATTCCTTTTAAAAAAAAAAGGCATACCTCTTAAAAATATAATATTAAACAGCTCCCTGTACACAAGCCCAAAATAAATTGATGACTACCATCTGGCTTTCACATTCACAGCTGAATACTTAAAGGCTGATGTAGTTAGGTTTATAGCAAATATAAATTAGAAGTACATATAATGAAAGGATGAATAGTTTTTTACTAGAGTAACATCACATCAAAGTTACATGGAAAGTTCCATCTGATTTTTATAAGCCGAAACAACCGTTTTATCTGGAATGTCTGAAGGATTTGTACATTTCCATGTCGTATTTTCATGCTTTTTCATGTTTTTAAAATATATATCTATGAGTGTCTAATTAAAATATGTATTTTATTTACCTGTAGTAAGAAAGTCATATATGCAAGAAGACAACAACCAGGTTAAAAAAAAGGAAAGACAAAAAAGTTCAAGAGTTAGATCAGATTTTGAAAAGCTAAGATTTATCCAAACAAATATACAAAAACAAAGAAGAAACACCGACAGCTAGAATATAAACTCCTTTACAGTGTGAGAAGTCCCAGCTGTAAGCAAAACGCGTGAACATCTTTTTTTCTTGTAGATACCCTGTGAACTAATGAAGGACTCTCATCGTGAATAATTAAATCTTAATTCAAACTACAGTTTTTGGTGGAATATAGAAGCTTAAACATTAAACAGTAGGTGATCCAAAATCAGGCATTTATACAGTATTATAATTTAAATTGTATAATACCAAAAAAAAAAAAAAGTCTAAGGCTTTTTCATTAACAGAAAAAAATATATGCCCTTTTAGGATAAGCGTAAAATGTGCAAAATAGGTTTATATAGGTATTTCTTAAACACAAAAGGGCTCTGTAAATCCAATACTTAAAACAGACGATTTACCCATTTACAAGAGAAAAGATGGTGTTTTGGTTTATGTCGTCACAAATGTTGTCTTTAGGAGGTCTGATAAACAGAAAAAATTATATTAGAAAATAATCTACTTTAGATTAATTGTGTGATTAACAGTGTACTAGGCAAAAATTTGGAGGGTTTTTAGGAATTTTGGTCTAATATCCCCTTAAATGTTGTACATAAATTATTGAATTACAGAAGAATGTTCAGTGAAAAGGTGAGAGTCGGATTTTATTTATGTTTCGTTGGTGTGGATATAGTTATAACTTTTGACAGTAAAATTGGTCTTCACAACTTTTCGATTATCAACAAAACGGCTTGTAGGAAGTTATACATAATCAGAACAAAAAAAACTAGTTTTTTCTTTGTGATAACATCAGCACAATATAGTTTAATCAGAATTCAATTTAACACTGCTAGTTGAAGATTCTTATAAATTACCTGCTAAACATTGAGGCAATATTGGCAGTTATTATATACATTAATTCTGTAAAACAGTGTAGAGAATCCAGACATCAATAAGAAAAAAATATTACATCAATATAGATATTGGTTTACAAATAAACAGTAAACGCCGAACTTGCTATGGAGTCTATGGATTCCATTTTTGATTCAAAGTATAACAATTACACCAAAATCATTAATCTACAGTGATAATAAAAAAAAAAGAAAAGGCAGGTCACTTCTAGTTAACCTCAAAATTCAAAAATACATTACTAACGTGTCGTCTTATTTATAATGTTACTGAAATTTTTTTGCGTCTTATTTCAATATATTAATATATTTAACTTAACTCAAAATACTTAAACATTTTAATTTCTTATATGCAGCGGCAGTAGCATCAAAACGCCTATTATTGGCACGTCATCTACGCTTCATGTTGGGTCTCCGAGAAGACTGGATGACTTAGCCGGGACCTTCCATTGATAGATATAGTGTTCGAGCGGACAGTGATCTAAAAACAGGGACAAGAAAATATTGCATAAAAAAATGGGTTTGTATTTTGGATGTCTCCAGAATGTAAGAGAACCCAGAGAGATGTATAACATAACAAAGCATTTTACGCAACTTCAATCCAGACTCTACAAACGTGGAGGAATTAGGATTCCCCTAGTGGCAGCAAACATAGCCCACTGGAATTGTTTAATTGTAATTTGTCATAAATCATGAATAAGCACTTTTCACATACTATATATATATATATATTATATAATATATATATATATATATATATAATATATGAAATTTAATATAGTACACAATGTTGACTGCACAAATGTTATCCCTCCAGCAATTTGATTTAAAAAAAAAGAAAATTAACTATTATGCATATGACGTAGCATCCGCTTTATCAGTACTAAATTCTAAATCTGATGATATGGGTAAGGAGCCCAAACAAGTTACTTTTAATCTGGGGTGTAACTGCTACGATCTTCTAGAAAATCTGCAACAATTCCTTGTATTATGGAGCAATGGGTTAGTCTCCATTCGTAAAAAATTATTTTATGTATAACTCTAGTTCAGCAGATCCAACATTTTCTATTCTGCCTTTTCCTGCATTACGAAGACCCGGAAGTCTAGTTGAAGGTTTTGTTGTCTCTAAATAGAAAAGCTCCATAAAGAAACTGCAGATAAAAGAAATTATCGAATTCTGCAATACTTCTTTGTGATCCTTTTGGTCGCTGTGACAGCGAGAATTCACGCATTTCATGAAACGTAACTATATGAAGAACATTTGTTGAAACCTAATTCATTACTTTATAAAAAAAAAAATAATTTAGGGTTTGAAATGAGGTTGACTTGTTATATGTGGTTCATACAAAGGAAAGTTGTTACACCAAAGACTTTTCTTGTCTACACAATCTAATAACATCCCGATAATAAAAATAATAAAGAATGCTAAAAATACCACTCTAATAACCATGTAATAAATGATGCCTTAAAGTACCTTAAAGGTTAATAGTTCAAATTCAGCACTAACAAAAAAAAAAATAAAATACAGTAAATATACTAAAAAAAATGCATTGATCAGAGTGAGAAGGTGTATGATTAGGCGTTTCATGGGAAATAGTTTTCTTTTTTAAAGCAGTTAATTTTGGCCAACAATTATAAGGCTGGTCAGAAATTGAAATATTGGGCAAATACAGGTCACATAACTGTAAATGTGTGAAATTGCATGCGGTAGGGTATGTACTAATAGAGGGTTAGTAAACAAGCACGAAAAACTAGCTAAGAAATGTGAAAAGTCAAATTCCGTCAAGCATAGGTAATGTAAAGTTCATATTTAATTAAAAAGCACTGAGGATTATGCGTGACATTTAAATACTTTTCTGCTCACAAGACCTGCAGAACATTGGACTTGACATTAGTGGAAGGCAATGCCAGACCTGCGTGAACTGTATTCCATTCAAGAACGAATGGACAGTGGGGGTTATTTATCAAATTCTCTGACAGGTTTATACAGCTAAATTGGTCCTATGTCCCGCTGACTTCAATGAAATGTTGGCAACATTAACCCACTAGGATGTTGGATGAATCATTGTGTGCGGGGACATTAATAGGCTCTGGTGATGGCCATTCGAAGCTTTGGTGCTCCAAGAAGAATCAAATTACATTGTAGATTGTGACAAGGTCCTATGTTCGCCCGTTAAAATGAAATAGACAGAAGGTTCTCAAACTATGAGCAACCATGGTGGTCGTAAGATGTTAGTGGCGGTGTCTTGGCTTCTTATGTGTTCCTGGGAGTAAGTATGACAATATGTATCTGTTTACAGGTCTTGTTGCAAACTCTTTGGGTAATGAAGTTTTTTTTTATTGGCTTGAGTTACGCGTCACCTAGTGCTAATCCTGGACTTTCTTTTAAATTTACATCCGTACAACTCCTTAATGAAAAAAGCATCTTTAATATAAAATACAACAATTTAGCACACCCAAACACGTTTCTCAACATGGAAGAGAAGCTTTGGCAGCGCCCTCTACGTGCCCAGGGCCATCGTTTGTCTATATGTTAGAGGGCGAGAAGCTTCACAGAAGGTCGGCAAAGAAACCATGCTAAAAGCATGAGTGAGTATACATTGTAACCATAGTTACCACTAAATGCCTGTTTCTTTTTGTAAAATAAAGGCGAGAACATGCGATGTTCTGCTATGCAAGCATGTATAAAATCGACCTATTCGGGGGAACTATCAAAATGTAAAGCGACTATTCGATCCTGCATTATTCGATATGACTTCGGCACAAGCGAGAACCCCAAACTTGGTCTTCAATCCACTTGACGAAACCGACTCACCCTTTTCAGGTTAGCGGCAGCCTCTCCTGAACGGATGGCAGCCATCAAACTCTGACGTACTTGTTCCGGGTCAGAGGTTTGAAATGACACAGCAGTCTTTTTGGGAAGAATTGGTGGCGGGCTATGCACCCTGTATTTTAGTTCGGGGGTTAGTATCTACAAAAGAAAATGTATCATTGCAACAAAAAGGTTAAAAAGAGATTTTGTTAGGGAATTAAAACAAACATTACAGCACAACAACAAATATCAATAACATTATAACCCGCACATACATGTATTTACTTTGTTAACATATTATGTGTTAAATTATAAGTAAAGAACATTTTATTTTAATTTTGGCAACACTGATCTGGTGGTAATTATGGTAAGAAACATATTAGAAATTCAACTTTTAATAATGATTAATAATAACAGATTAATAATAATAGATTTTTTTACTGATAAAATTGTTCAGCTGACCCTTCGGAAAAAGCATTTTAATTGACGGCAGATACTAAGTCATCTAATCTGTCAAGGACTCAAATCTTAATCAGACCTTGGTCTTGCCTTAGATTCAGGAGCCACGTACCTGTCCTATCCACGTTTAAATGTGCTTACTGTGCTAATCCCTAAATCTCCTGCTGAGAGACTGTTCCACCTATCTACCACCTTCTCAGTAAAGTACAACTTCCTAACATTATTTTTAAGTCCCTAACCTGGAATTTTTACATTATGACCTTTTGTTGTGAATATGGACAATGTAGGTTCTGTAACACTTAACACGTTATTCTTTTTCTGCAAACACCATTTTATATAGGATATTTGGAATAGCATGTATGTTATAACATGCTTACTGGGATGTGTGTGGGGGGGACAAAACTCCAAGAATTATCCCCACACAATTTTAAAGTCCCACAAAAACTTGTGGGACTTAAAAAAATTTCTTAAATTTCTTAAATTTTTTTTTTTTTTTAAATTAGTACAACTGAATTCCCACTTGAGTAGCAGGCTTTTCAACCAATGGGATATCTCTCCTGACTTTTCCACCTGTCAGTGCACAATTTTATAACCTCAACAATCCAGAGTAATCACTGTTAATCGATACCAATAAAGGCGATCAAGATGCATTACGTATAAGCCACGCTAAGATTTATTCGTACTAGACGCAACCTGGTAGACGGACAGATCTCTCATGGCTAAACATTTTGGAGTGACCTTCAAAAGATTGTATATTTGGAGCAAAGTAACACTAACAATCAGCTTCTAAAGAAAATGTGTATGTTCTTAAAATACCTCTATCTCAGATCTGTCCTGAGGAATTATTGATGCTTGAGAAGACTCATTCTTCGTTTCAGAGTTAGAGTCGACAAAAGAACATTCAGAGATTGTATCCGCTCTCAATGGATGTTTAGCCGGAGAGGTGCTGCTGCTACTGAACGACTGCGATCTTTTAACAGCAGATGTGACGGCAGTAGCAAAAGAAGTAGGATGAGTACTTGAAAATGGCCTTGGTGTGGCAAAAGTCCTTAATTTTTGTATGCTTAAAGGTACAGACTGACCAGTTGGAGAACTTGGCGATCGCACTGCTTGCCCAGATGATGTTGTAAGGACTTCACCTGAACTGTGCTCATTGTGTACAACATCTGAAAATTTAGGAGCAGTTGTCGTGGGATTTAGAGGTTTAGTCTGCACAGATTCCAAGTTCTGTTTAGCAGCAGGCTCTACATCGTCTCCATTTCTGTTTCCATACGAGACATGCGTCGGGTATTCTTTGGCGACATTGCCTAAACCGACTTCGTTTTTTATTTCACTATGCCGAGGATGAGTTTCAAAAATTGTATGACCTGTACCACTATTTTTTTCATGTTCAGAATGTCCATCACTAATAGTTTCAAGGCTCCCACGTTTTGCTTCAGTAGATCGCACCACAAACGTCGACTTCTCTTCCGGTAATTTTTCACTGTCTAGGTGTAAAGCATCCATTCTAGAAGGGAGGTTTTTAATGCTGACCTGTGCATTGTCCTTCACTGGATCTTTCAATTTAG
Organism: Spea multiplicata; assembly: GCA_009364415.1. Taxonomy (NCBI): domain Eukaryota; kingdom Metazoa; phylum Chordata; class Amphibia; order Anura; family Pelobatidae; genus Spea; species Spea multiplicata. The sequence continues at coordinate 166,111 of VKOC01046607.1, read as the reverse complement.
GAGCATTATCACAAGTTGTCGTGGAGGATTTGGCTTTAGCTATTGCCGATGTAACATACATACTTGATGCTCTCCTTTGCATCTGCAAATAAAAAGAGCTTGGCGCCTTTACGGAACTTGCATTATTAGGCTTCGGTTTAGAATCAGGGATGTTCATCTTCTCGGTTTTTAAAGCGGGCGCAGAAGATAGACTTTTTGTTAACGCCAAAAGATGTTTTCGACTGTCCTCGGTGCTGCTATTAGTAACTGGACTTGACGGAGTAACAGTCGGTCCATGTTGAGAAGAATGGTTTCCATTACTAAGTATTGAGGGTAGTTCATTGTAGTCCCTAGGTGATCCAAGAGGTGATAGGCTTTTGGTTTCTTTTTCTGTGTGGTTTATCTCCTGGTTATTTAAAGCCAATGACTCAGGATTCTGAGCATACGCTGGATTTTCAGTCTCGACATATCTCTCTATTTCAAAGGATCTCTGGGGAACGATTTTGTAAGTGGTCATCCCAATCTTGGGTAAATAGTCTCTTGTGATCTCGTTGGAAGGCTTTGGTTTGGGCTCAATATTCGGTTTAGAAAGCTGGAAAGTTTTTGATGGGGAAGTCACAGGACTTTCAATCACGCTCCCCTTAACGATAACAGTCTGCGTGTGCACGTCCTCTGTGAAAGATTGAGATCTGTTATTGGAATCAAAGTATTCCCGTTTATTTTGTTCACTCCCTGAAAGTCGATTAGTGAACGAGGGCTGCTGAACCGGTTGACCATTAAATCTGGACGCCACATTCTCTGTGCCACTCGATGCTGGAGAATGAGAGAGCTCCTTTTCATTATCAACATCTACATCACTGTCAAAATTAGTTTGAACTGCAGAATCCTGAGTTTTTCCCTTTTCTGTTCCAGTTTGTACAGGAGTATTTGCCGTGTCAGTCTGGGCATTAGTACCGTCCTGAAAATAAGTTTGTTTGCTTTCATGATGCTGGTCACGGGGCAGTGTTTGGAGCTGTTCCTCAACTTGTACTTCTTTAGTTTCAAAACTTCGATTGCTAACCAAAGTTTGATTCGAGGTACCCACTTCTCCAAGATCTAGTGTTTAACAGGAAAAAATTGTAAAAAAAAATTCATTACATCACAACCATTCCCCTACCGCCATAACCATTTTAAACTAATTCACATAAAATACGCAAAAAGTAAAAAGCTAATTAAGACAATTACATTCACATAGTTTTCATATACATAGTTCTTCAGTTTCATAGAACCCATGCTGTTTATCATGAATTATTAAAATTTTAGATGAATATGGTTATTTTGCCATAGTAACTCTGCACCCAAGGGACCAATGATGCCCCTTCTAGTTAGCCGTTTGGTGTCCTGCAGTTTTTTGCAGTACGTTTCATTTTTAAAAAATATTTTTATAAATTACATGAATCAGACCTACTTTAGTCATTAATGTATATGTGGATGATGGGTTGGCTTATTTAAAAGGTAAATAGTTCTAGTGCCTGTAAAATGAATAAATGAGACTTTCCGTTTAGGATGGAAAAAAAATACATTTTAAGCTCTCGATTGTAACCTCTTTAAGCAGGGCCCTCCTGTAACACAGTTACAGAAAAGAAGCCAATATGGTTTATATTTCTATACTTACCATTATTTACATGTTCAAGTTTATTAGCTTCAGTCACAGTGTCTTCTGTCTTGGAATGAGATGACCTACAGAACATTGAGAGCCATGGTCAAAGTCTAGCTTAAAGGGGCAGTCATACCCCCCACAAAACATAAATGAACACAATTATTGTTAAATAGCAATATTCGAGCTAGTTGCTCAACTTTCACCATTTTGCACCAAAACTATTTAATATAGAACCCCTCCACTGATCCTTTGTACTTACTCTGCATCAGTCATTATCTCATCTTCTGACCTTCTGAAGGAGTCTTCTGTATGAGAAAGTAGAAAATTCTGTTTTTCAGCATGATAATCTCCATCATTTATGCTGGAAGGCATATCAATGGTTTTGGTGTCTACATCATCCCCTTTGTGGTTAGAACCGTATTCTTCTTTTTCCTCAATCTCTTCCAAATTGTGTTCAGAGATGACGTCAACTGTAGCTTAACAAAAAAATTGGAAGAGTTAACGACCTGGGTCTTAAACACTTTTACCTAAAATAATATCTATTAAAAAGAAGAAACACCAAAACTAAACTCACTTTGAAGAAAAGTCTGCAAGTATGCAGAGCAGTATACAAAAAAATGACTACTTTGGTAACCATTGTTGCGTGGTAATGTCCTATATGGCGTGGAACCAAAAATATAAACCCAAACAGCTTTGGTAAAGGGTATGGAATTCAAAGTGAAGAAACCACAAGCTCTCGTAAAGACTTAAATGCAGGGAATACAGCTGACCATCACAATTGTATCCCATTATTTAAAGGTCCCTTGATTTATTTGTAACACAAACTATAATAATGAACTTATTATAAATCACAATCAACAACTTGGCATACAATCTATGCTAAGAAAGGCCCTAAAGTTCCATCCATAACCCAACCGCAAATTCCACCAGTCCACGACACAGGGGACAAACCATCATGTATCGCACAAATGAGCATTAACACTGTATAAGTTAATGCTAATTAATTTTCATTACTCTTCTATAATCCTGGACTAACAGTGCCGAAAACCGGGATTCTCCAAACAGTTCAGAACCTGAAAGCCCTGGCAAACCACAAGCGCTGCTGAAAGGCAGACACAGTCAGGTAAGAAACGCAATTAAAAGGAAAACGGGTTTTTAAAGGTTTGACAGGGTAAATCGCACCTTTGGCACCGCGTTCTCTGATGTGAGGAACGGAGAGCGTGAGCTTTACATTAGAAGAGCAGAAATTCTTATCTGCCACTTTTTCCGAAGGCGCGGTAATTTAATTGACTCGGTTCAGGAACAGAATTATTCACAAGAAATTACATTTCACCTTACTTCACGGGAATACAGTTAACATTTCTAGAACAGGATCCGCAAGTTTTTGTTAACACTCGCAGTGCTCTGATTGCAATGAGTGCATTCTGAATTCTTCATTCAAATTTCCCCCAAACTAACAAAACTTCAGCAACATTTGATGCTTTGTACTGTAAAAGTGGCGCTGGGATAGAGGACACCGTTCTCTATCTCGTCCCTCATAAAACATTAAACTGAAGACTATGGTCCAGGTGCAACTCAGCGAGTAGAGCCGTATAAATGGCAGCTCATGCCCAGCCAACGTATCTTCAACCCAGGGCATCGGTAATACTGTAAAAGGCGTGTCAGTGTGTGTCATGTGAGTCGCCCAGGGCGGGGCTTAAAGACAAGGTCCAATCACAGAGCACCAGCTGGACTACGATTGGACCCTGTACGCCAGAGGCACCAACTGCCCCTCTTAATTTATATAAAGCCAATAGAAAATGAAGTTATGCCGGGATCTCATCACCCGATACTCATCCATCCCTCTGTGACGGGTGTTGGAGCAAAATAACAGAATTGGCGTAAAACACTACTGTTCTGGGTATGGAGAGAGGGAGACAGAGAGAGAGACAGAGACACAGAGACAGAGAGAGATGCACAATGATATCACTGATGCCCTCCGTTGTTACTTATGATTCCCAACAGCAACAGAACCAGCATTCTGACATCATACCACATCATCCCCTGAAACAGACTTTTTATTTTGGGGCGGTCAAATAGAATGTAATTAGATATTAATTACTCAGCACTGTGGTAGTCATTCAAAAGATCTCAAAATAATACTCTCTCAAAAGTTTGGACTTTCATTTGTACGCATGATATGTCCTTAACCTTGGTGGGAATTGTCAGCATTCTGGGACAAAAGGTTTGTCTGTTAATGAGTAAAACAGATTTGCAGATTAATAATTGTGCTTCGGGGTCCAAAAAGTGTCACCGACAAAACAAAACAGAGAAAAACATTGGAAACCAACACAAGTAAATTGGATATTATTTAACTCTCAAATTTCACTGTTCAGTATGTTTCTCTCATTAGTAATTGGAAACAATTACTTTCTGGAAAACAAGTCACTCGTAAAATTAAACTGGCCCTGTCAAGGAGGTTAAAAGGTACGCATACAATGAGTAAACTTACCACAGAATGAAAGTTAACATTTTTGATCATAAAATGTCATCTCAATCTGGATGTTACTTTATAGCTTGAGTCTGCAGTTTAACAAAATGCCTCTAGGTGGCGACAGAGGACCGCTCACAATTCTTGTACAGAAACAAAGTCTAAAGTTCAGACAGACCTTTATGATTGAAAACAAAGGATTGGTTTGGAAAAGGTTAATATCTGTGAAAATTAAAATATTAAATTATATATACCTGTTGTAGTTGTCAAATTCCAAATTTCTTTTTCTATGACTGTCTCGGCATGGGCAATTTCTTCAGCCACAGGTGCTAAAATTAAAGCGACCAGAATAATTGTTTTAATATTTATTTCATTATTTTGCTATCAATCCAACATTCTGGCTGGATAAACTTTCAACCATTTTGACTAAACCCATTTTCTGTCTATGTCCCACTGGTTTCATGCACTGCCCCCCCTCCTACAAATGTTTTAATGCCAGTTCATTTTGTCAATTTTCCTTCAAAGCGGAAATCCAACTAATATTTTTATACATAGGATGTTTCACTTAATGTGGCTCAAATTAGGATAGAATGGTGTACAAACAAAAAAAGGAAGGCCTACATTCACAAAGATCCATTTATTTTCATCATTCGGCCTTCTGTGTCTCGGAATATTTAGCTAGTGAAGATAATTACCGATTTCATTTCTGTTCTCATCGTTGCATTCTTGCATTGATTTTGGTGGTGGTGAAGGCGGGGGTGGGGCTTTGCGTTTCGTTCTACGCAGGGAATTGTTAAAAGACGAAGAACCGCTCAGTTGCAAGGAACCAGTTCTCGATCTATCGATTCCTGATAGAACCTTAAAAAAAAAAATAAGAATCGTAAGAAAGAACCCAGTGAACGGTTCCTTACGAACCCGATGAAGACTCCTATATTCTAATGGACAAAAAACATTATGCTAACAGCTGTGGTAGTTCTTTACATTTCTGCCATCTACAATGGATTTTAGCAATATTAATTCAAAAAGTACTCATAAAAAGCTGCCTTTAGTGATAGATAAAATTATCACTGAATAACAATCCCCATATTTACTGGAATGGAAGATATATTGGACCAGATTCATTAATCTGGACGATTTCATTTATTTTCCGTCGCAATCTACGCGAGTATTGCTGTTCAAGCAACTGGGACATTGAGTCCAGACCAATGGGCAGATTTCTCACTTGGCCTTTCGTAACCCTCTCCCTTATAAAAAAAAAAAATAAACCCAGACATCGCAAACATTGCTCAATAGAGCACAAAACACCATATTCTATGGCGTGTGAAAATCAGAGGAGGGCAAAAGAACCCAAAACATACCTTTTCACTATCATTAACATCAACTGTTTTTACAACACAAGAAGATGAGCGCATTTGTCCGCGAGAGATGTTGTGGGAGTCACTCTGAGAGGTGTGCATGGGGGGTAGCGGGGCTCTCCTCTTCTTTGGAACTTCTGAAGGCAGTGTGTTTGAATCATAGGATTTGGCGACCGTATTGGCTCTTACTATATGCGTTGGCCTTGGTTTACCTAGAAGTGGAGTCGCAGGAGCACTGGATGTCTGTAATTTATAAAGAAACACAATTGGAACGTTGGAAGACAGGATTCCATTCACACGAGAGACCACTATGCAGTCTTTACAAGTAGATTTCAAGTCTTACTTGGTCGCGTTTCTTTTTACTTCTGCGGAAAAAGTTAAAGAACCCTTTCTCGTCATTCTGCTTTATATCCAGATTTTGGCAGGATTCTGAAATAAAAAATATTTTTGGACAGGAACAACTTAGTCACTACGAACAGATAACAATGGTTCATTTGTCAAGCAGGAAATTGTTGCGTTTTAATGAATGGATGTGCCATGTATGTGTTATTGTTGTGGATTGCCTACTTGTAGGGGGATTTCTTCTTCAGAGGGGTCATTAATTTTTAAAAATAAATTTTGCTATTTTTAGAAAAGAGAACGTTTATATATAAACTCCGTTACAATTTCATTAAGAAAACACAATTAATTTGGGTGGGTCTGATCAGCTCTCAGCTGATTGGAAGGGTACGGCCAATCAAATATCTGCGAGATTACACGCAAGTTTCTGTTTTTATCATGTTTTCTCACAGTTTGTGAAACACTGATCAAAATCAAAAAAATAATCTCCTACCACAGCAGGATATATGAGAAAAAGATTACTAAAAAAAAATTATGAAAGAATTTGACAACACAGGAAATCGTCTTTTTTGATAGTGGAAAACATGCTCCAGCTTTAGAATAAAAACAGAGTTTAGTCCAACAATATTACAGGTTTCTCGGAAAAGCTACGCCTTTATAAAACAAGCAAAAGCAATGTTAATGTTTTATAGCTATTGAAAATATTTGTTCTTTAAAATGTAATCACTTTGAAAATACCACGGCCACAAAAAAATGAAAGAAACATGGTAAGTCCATCACAATAAAAAAACAAGGCTTACATTTATAAGGTGTTTCATTTGCTATACTGGTAATTAGACTTTTTTTATACAAAAAAAAAACTTGCCTTGTAAAGGTGGGGGCTTCAGATCGGTGGGACTGGTAGCTACAGGAAAAAAGAATATAATCTGGTACAAGTCAGGTAATGATAACGGATATCTGCAATGCTTGCATTTAATTAAATCATTTTTTTAAATCAAAAGATTAAGGTTAGAACCAAAGGAAATTTCTCGTGGCATTCAACAGTAAGCTTTGATTTCCATAATATCAGAGAGGTTTCATAGGAGAAACAATAACATAAATATTGCACATGACAACAGAATAACTTTCGATTTACCGTATTTGCTCTATTATAAGACGAGGTTTTTTTCCCCCAGAGCAAATTCACTGAAAAATATCCCTCATCTTATATTCAAGGTCGGCTTGTAATCAGACCTCAGATAGAGATCTGCCTACAAGACTAAGATCCAGATCCCCCGCAGCGCTGCAGGAGACCCGGATCCTCCTCTCTGGCAGCCGGTGGGCTTCTGTGCGATGTGCACAGAAAACCTCCTTAAATATTAATATTTAACAGTAAAACTTTTTTCCCTAAGGCTTTCTTGTTTTTCAAAATTAACATTCAAATTATGGGGAGGTCGTCTTATAATTGAGCAAATACTGTATATGTAAATATATATATCATACATCATATCAATGTCACCAAGTAATCAAACCTTGGTTTCTTGGCCTTGTCTTCAGGATAGCAGTGCCTATACCACACAGCATGCTAGTATTTTATCGTCCCATTATTACACTTTGTGGAGTTCTACACTAAACAAATGTAACAACCAACACTCTTACCTCTACTGGTGTCCGTGGCGTAGAGTTCCCTTAAACCCAGGTCACTGAGAGACTTCGTTACATCCAACGGCCTCTGGGACTGATAGTCCTTTAACAGCACAGTGTACAGGGGATCAAACTCACATTTATTACAAATTGAAGGGATGAGATCTTGAAGTGGAACAAGAGGGCTGACTCTCATTACCGTCTTCTGTGTTTTCTTGTAGTTTATTACAACGCGAACGGTTTGCTGGAACACAGATCAGAGAAAGGTCTGAAGCAGCGAGCATGATACGCCATTTCTTCTTATTATTATTTCCAGTTGTTGATCACTAGACGTTAAGTCTCATTATCCAGTCTAGTACAGGGATTGTATATAAACCACAACGCACCCTATGAAGCGCCATATCACCCCATCTAGTCGCCACATACCTCTGGCATTGTAGGACAGGGTTTCTTATTCTTGTCGTCCGGAATTTTCGACTTCAAAACAACCTTTTCCACTTCCAGCATTCCAACAGGTGTATTCGGTTTAAATTTGATGACACTTTTATCCGGTGCAATCATTTCTATCGTGTAGGCCGAAGGGTTCAGACGGTACTGTCCACACAGGTATATCAGCAGGTCCATCATCGGTTTGCTTTACAGAAAAAGGAAGCAGGGTCAGTAACGTCCTAATATCAATTAATTTTATAGAGAATGGCACGTTATTAAAGCAGGTACTTATAAAGTTAAGACATAAATAAAACCCAGTCGGAAGGACTTCAATAGAAACACGTCGGACTGTGGGTTGGTTCACAAAATTCACAGTTTAGATTTTGGTATTTTTTATTTAAATCTCTTAAATGCGTACCTTCCGTTAACGGTGGCCAGAGCAGTCCGCTCTCCAGGTAGAACCACTTTTAGTTCAATGTCTCGATCGATGAAGTTCTCTTTCTGCTCCATGGTGAAATGAGCGCTGTCTGTGGAATCGAAGGATGGCAAGCTTTCAGCGTACCGCACTTCTCCTGGCGGAAGAGGAGCTTTGCCTTTGGCTTTCTTCCTGGAAATTAAAAAAAGGGGGAAAAAAAAGCTGATTTAGCTTTCGTCCGTGGAATCCCAGCAGCTGACTCTGTCATATCCATAAATAATACATATATGTGAAAACACAGAGCTATCCGGGCTAATGACTACCACCTGTTCCGCGATACACGGCGGGGATGGAGACCGGTGCTGTGAAACAAGGGCATTTTTATGTGAGGCTGTCACATTAAAAATATCAATAAAACATGTAGAAAGATTTTTTGCTTAAATTAATCAATTCACATGCATTTTTGTTTTGGTTATTTAAATTAAAATGCGCCTCTTCTGCTGGAAAGCTTATAAAATGTTATCAAATTAATACCCCCAAAATACACATTAAATTGAATGAAAAAATAAAATGTTACGTGTGTATAAATATGAAAACCTTGAGATTTGTGGAGTTCATTGACAAAGCATCTCTTTGCGGATGTTCTAAGAAACCACAAACTTCCAGGATTCTAAGTGTATTCAGCCTCAAGAACATATGGGCTGACTGAGGTGAAAGAAGGCCTTTAATAGGGGTAAATGTCATCGGGGGGTACGTTGCACGCCAACTGTCATGTAGAATATTGGATTTCGGGGTATCTCTTACTGTAGTATTTTACAGTATGGAAGTTGAGGATTATTCAGGCGCCGCACACACCTGTGTTTGATGCATTATGACATTTACGAAAAAAAAAAAACGCATCATGCAACCCAAAGGAAGGCCTTGCTTGTGTCACTGAAACTGAAACCATGGAGAATCCTTTGCTGCTTTCTGTTACCATCTTTCTGCCTACGCCATATTCAACTACAGTAGCCTACCACCAGGCCAGGTTTTAACGAAATGCTCGCTCGCTATTTACTCCCGTACCGGTTTACAGTTCAGTAAAAAGGTTTCGTCAGTATGTTTGTTCTTTCAAAGCAAACAACCTGAAACACGGGAAGAGCGACGTGGAAATTGACGATGTGGCAGACTATGTATGTAGAAGAGAAAATTGAATGCAGCTGGTTCACTGGATACACGGCGAGAGGTAAAGAGACCCGAAATCACCGTTGCATACATAAACGTAAGAAAATGTTTACAAAACGAATACGATAACTTTGAGAAAGTATTATCATGCTAAAAGAATAAGACTTAAAAAAATATGCATATGTCTTAAGACATCTATATTTACAACAAAACGAAATAATGTTTGTTCCCCCTTGCAAATGTCGGGAGGGGGGGGATTCCGCAGGATCCGAATACTGTTAGATTGGCGGCAAATTAATTTGTGCAATATCAGGTGGAGCTTTACATGTACGTATGGAACAGTAACTCTCCGAACAACTATCTAGCGGTAGGAAAAGCAGCCAAGGGAAGTTTATTTCCATGGAGTTGCCTCCTTATGCATTCTAGATGTGTTGCCATTAACAGTATTTTCCCCAAATCAAGACACGCAGCATTCCTCCCGCCAATTATTCGTTATGAATCACTGCAGGTACATGATACAGAACATGGTTAGTCAGCAAGTAGCTCTTAATTCTCATGATAACCAGAAAACATATGGCAAAGAATTCTGTCAGTTACCGACACCCAGTCAGCCACCTGTCGGCTAATCCGGTTCTACAACAAAATAAGACACGGCATCCGCGCAGGGTGTTAGTGAGAGTAGAGGGATGATCATTGGGAGGTATGTTTAGAAGAGGCAGGCTCTTCCCTATACCTTAGCCACAAAAAAACGCACCAAGAAAGAAAGGTGTTAGGGGGTAACATATGCATACACTCTATTATTGTACTCAGTACAGCACTGAGTATGAGTACAGCACTTAGAAACACCACTTATTTTACTATCCATCACCCACATAATGGCAGGAAGAACCACGGGGTCTGCGGCACGGGAACGAGAAGCCCTTCCAATGCCGGTGGCATGCGTCTGGATTGAACCCTATGGGCACCCATTTAGTCTGATGGCACATTAAAAGAGACACCCCAATGTCCCAAAGAGACCTAACAATAAAGAATACATATTAAGTTACTTTTTAAGAACTTTAATATACATTATTTAACACAAATAACCCAAAGGACTTAAGGAGAAGCTACAGCCCAGTTTCTGTGCCACATTTGGCTGCTTGAAATAGCCAATAGATAGCAGTAAGAAAACTCTCATGAAGTAATATCCCGGGGCTCTGGGTCTAAAAGGCAGGTAACATTTACTGAGTAGTGTAAATAGACTGGCTGGCTGGATCAGAGATCTCCCATCGAGTAGCGCCATACTGGGAGATCTGATCACCTGATTTAAACTCAAGAACAAAGCGTTCAGACGTTTGCAGTGCGATAAATAATAACACAACATCTAACGCGGGAAACTCTTGATGAATGTCTTAAAAGCTACGGTAGTTGTTGATAATCATTCACAAACGTAAGCCGTCCCAACATCTGGAAGCCAAAAATATGCTCTATGTATAGCTTATCTGGCTCACGTGCCGAGTCCCTACCAGATTTCCGCTAAAAATGAATCAGAGACTTCACGTTCGGATTCCAGTACACCCAGACACATCGCGGACATAATATCGGTCCCGTGCTCCAGGCATTAACAGAAAAAAACACTGCCCTTGTAAGAAAATTAAATTTTATATATAAATACAATTTAAAAAACAGATTTAAAACATATGCTTGTCTGGCACCCTCTGTGCACAGATGGTCGATCGTCTCCCACCATGCATTATTAACCCCTGAAGGACAATGGGTTGCCCTTAAATCCATTAAAAACAATGCATTGTGAGCCCATTCATGTACGGGCTTTGTCATGAATGGGTTAAGACATCGAGAATGAAGGCACTTTCTCTTTTACTTAAATTCCAATTACTCTAGAATGTAAACTGTGTGTCCTGCGACAATCACTGCTTTCATAATTATACGCCGTGATAATGTAGAACAGATTTTTGGATGATGTTTAAATAACACATAATTATAATAGCTTTAGATAGACGTTTCACAAGTGCACGGTGTTTCCTAGCAGCTTTATTTCAATTGTATTATTATTTTTATTCTAAAACTGTTTGTGTTGGGGTACCAACCTGATTAGCAGATACAAAACATATTACTTATGCAACATTAAAGGGATCCTCCAGCCATCATATGCACTTTAATGCATTTAATGTGGCCCCTTTAAATGTTTGTGAGGTTCCTCTTGCAGATTCTGCAGACTTCCCACCATAAAATTGGTTGATGGACATATTGAGCTGATCTCTACGTCCGGCTGGTGGGACTCTAGGTCAACATGCAACTCATCGACACTATGGCCACCTGATGCATGGACTCCATTCAATGTGTTTGTTGATGCTCGCTTTCATGCCATATTTATATTGATCTATACAGACATTACCTTTCCTGGAATCTAGTCAAAAAGTTACTCAAACTCAACAAGCTTCGTCCAACCGGGGGTTGGTTACAGAAAACACGGGTGATACTGTCAACTAGAGAGTTGTGGCCAAGGTCCCAATTCATTGCAAGAAGAGTAGAACATTACACAAAAAATGATCTAGGCATCTAAATGTCTGGTTTTAACAAGCAGCGCGGTACCTCCGATAGACGAAGGTTATTCCATTTTCTGCTCAGACAATCATGACTCATCCCAGGGCTTGCCGGTAATATGTTATTACAGACAGATAATGATATTACAAAACCCTATTAAAATCTCTCAGCAGTCGTAAAACATCTTCACTCACACACACACCCCTCTAATATTTTTGGGAGAAAGAAGGTTGACTTCCTCCCATACCACGGAGAAAGGGTTCTTCTGCAATGTTGTCAAAAACGCACGCTCTGTCTGAGGAGAAATTAGCCACAAGGAGACATTAAAGCATATTTTTAAAATATAATATAAAATTAATCCAACAAGCGATGAATGGATGGTTGTGAAAATAAAATAAGATTGGATCATTAACCCTACAGATGCCTTTCACAACAAACTGATGCTGGAATGGCTAAAAGGAGCAGGAAACAGTTAAATACTACAGTATGTTTTTGACATTAAAAGTATTTAGAGTCTAACATGCTGAAAACAATTGTAAATTTGCAAAACAGAGTTTCCAAACCACGGCACACAAAGGTCTATGCAGTTAATTAAATTAAACCTAAACGCGCTACAATGTGGCATCGCTGATGTCATTTTATCCGAAAGAAGGTGAAATATCATGGAACACGGCTGTCCATTTAATCAACACCCTATAAAACTATATATAATTGGGTACAAATTTACAATATAGGCTTAATATTACATATATATAAAAACACACATGACGCTGGTATTTTTATAGCGAAAAAAAGTGAATTTGGGATAATATAATATAGACAGCAATAATGATTTTGCATTAATAAACAAAAGTCAAGCGAAATCACATGCACTTTCTCCAGTGACTCCCAGTCGATTTCCCACATTAATCAAATCATGTGTTTTCATGTGATAAACACAGCGAACACGCTACCGAGAGCTGCGTAAAACTTTCTGTGCTCAGACAAGCCGGAACAACCATCACTTTCAATTACATCTGGAAAGTGACCAGCAGCTACCGATTCATTAGCGAACATAAACCCAAAGCTCTTAAAAAGCAGTGTTTTAAGTAGCTAATGGAGTCTCGGGGAGTGCAGGGTGGCGACGGAGCTATTAAGACAGATTGGGCAGAAAAAAGCCAAAGTTTTTATTTAGATTGATTGTGTAATGAACAACAGGGGGAAACGGTAAAGAAACGTTCGAGCGGCACATTAAAGGGAGCATTTCCCCCGAGACCAGGCCGTTCCAAGGGCATACAATCTTAAGAACAAACTAACTGCCCTCGACACAACACCCTGATTATTTTAAGAAACATGATTTGATTAGAGACGGGCGTTTTCCATGAAAGTATTTCTTTTTTGAAAAAAACTATTTTTAGTCTTTAAAAGCCTAGATAGGCAGGGCAGATAAAACGGTTCAAAATTATACGGAAACTCTATATTTTGCCTCAGTATTCTAAGATGATGTGCAAATTCCAGTTCTCTTTTTTTATCTTAAAATAAAAAGGTGAGAATAGCGTTAATGGGACAATTAACAGAATATATTTGTTTATAAAGTTACATGTCATCTTACCGCCAGCATAACATCTTGAACACTTTCCTCTTCATTTTGGCCAGTCTAAGGATGTTCTCCTAAGGCGATACCATTCTGTTTAGCGGTCTTCTCAGACGCCACCTTCCCTGTAACAGCTTCGGTAAACTGGACTATTTATACTCCTGTAGCTTTTCGCTCGCAGCTACGGATCTGCAGGGAACGGCTAATCCTGCTCACCCTGGACTAAGAAGCTTTATTATTTCTGCCATGCACTTGTCAACTTTTGGAGCCGGGGGAAAGTAGATGACTATTCCGATCATCTTCTTCCATTGTCTGAATTTGATATCATTTATAAGCTCTTAAGGACAATGGGTGGTCCCAAAACCCATTGAAAACCATGCATTTTGAGCCCGTACATGTACGTGCTTCGCCATTAAGGGGTTAATATATAATTTTGGAATAGCTTTTGGTTGTTAGTGGCTGCCATGTTGTTTTTAAAGCAGAGCGCAGGTTATTTTAAATATACCGATGGGGGGGGTGTAAATTGGGAGATTTGTTATTACCCAATATCTTTTAATAAATAATTATGAATTACATAGGGCTAATAAAACTTTTCTTGCGTTAGACTCTCACTGTGGCTGCCCTTGACAATGCATAGTGAAGTCAGTGAGATGAAGCTGCAACTCCTCTGTAGGTGGATCACCAAAGAAAGCCTCAGCTTGGTGACGGTTGCTTTAAGTTATTAAAATCCTATACAAAGCACTAATAAAACTATAAATAAATACATCCAGCAATATTCACAAAGTATTCATATTCTATATAATAAAGTGATTGGATTTTTAAACGATAGTCCTGGTTCCTCGCGCACGCACACACATAATATTCATAACACCCCATGACGTCAACACAAATCATTTCCGTGCAACACGACGTAGATCTCTGTTATATGTCTTCAACGTACCAGCAAAGGCATGAGAATATACTCATTTTCTAGAAGGCTAAGGGGGAAAAGCAAGCAAACATTCCCCTTCCATTTACACCAGGGCTGCAGTCAGACCAAGTCACATGACGCTTCACAAATCACATGACCAAGTCTATACCTGATGTCATTCTCAACAGCTTAAAGATACATCGGCATTGTTTAATACTCTGCTTTTAGGAACGTTATTTCAACGACGTCAGTGAAAAGCAAACATAAAAAGTATTCATTTCTATGTTTGTAATAAAAGTAACAATAATAAAATGATGTAATAATCAATAATCATGGAGATTTTTTTTCATTTGCCTTTTTGCATACCTGGGAACTTTCTTAATCTTTAGACCTTGAGGCTCTTGAAAGTTTTAACCCTAATGATCATCACGTTATTATTATACGTTTATAATTGTTTTCAGATACTTTCTGTTTTTGGATCATTTAAAGCAACATGTCGATCAAATTTCAATTGCGGTTCCCCTTTAAGGCCAGAGGTGTAAAGGGGGGCTTTTTTTTAAAGGGACATGTTGTACTGGGGAACAGAGGTAGCATTTAGGGTTCCCTTAAATTAAGGTGTTCTGGTCACCCCATAGCGGTAATTAAATACATCTTGAATTCTGGTGTGTTTGGACCAACTTCGCAACCTCTAGTCAAGCAGGGATTTCAGCCTTTGCTTTAGTGAAGTGCCAATCAGGAAGCTGGAGTATCATAAAAAAAACAGCAAAAGACGGAACTTTATCTCATTGGTAATTGTGCTTTTTTCATAACCTCAAGGTTTTTTTTTTCTGTGTTTTTGCTCCATTCTTCATATTGATTAGTATTTTGTTCCACATGTTATATTCAGCAAAAATCATCAAAATGTATTCAGCTGCATCGCCAGATAACGGAAATTCATGTATTCGCTATCGTGTTGTTTTTTGGAAGCCACAGGGCGCGCTCCATAACCCCGGGCATCTCACTGCAGCCAGGACAGTACACGGCATAAGGGCGCATACAAAATAAATAGTTAAAAGCCATTATATACCAATGAATTACATTTTACATAAAAAGACACATTTTCAAAAATATGCCGCTCTTTTGATCTTCTGGTGCACCTGTTTTTTTAGAAAACTCCTATGACCTTCATCATCGGTCTGCCTGAGGTTGATGGGAGTTTTTTAAAAAAAAATCAGCATCTGCAAAACTATTTGTGTGTATATATTATGTATATATATATATATATATATATATATATAATGTATGTTTGTGGGTTTATTTTGTATTAGGGGGGAATCTGCCTATAGAACAGCTGATTTTAGCACTTGTATTTTTAACTTATGATGTCATGGCAGGCAATCAGACTTTTGTACTTTTTAAAATGATTTCTAAGGCACTAACTCCACGCGAATTGAGTCTTGCGTATAGTGGAACCATAAGACTTATAGGAAGTCTTGTGTTTAGACATGATGATTCAAGACTTCGGCCATCATCCGAAAAATTAATAGTGTTCCTCTTGAGTAACCGGATGACATAAAGAGAGTTGTGGCTGAAAAAGTTGACTTTTGGCTTCTCCTTGGAGCACTCTTAACGGTGAATGGGTAATATAAGATAATGGAGAATGCAGAGTGCGGGCTTAACCAACAAACCAAGGTATTAGGTCTAAGACTGCTTTCTTTCATACTGTGTTAAAGTTGCTGAAGTGCGCACTAAAAGCTTGAAAATAAGTGCTATAAAACCTTTCTGTTTGTGTAAAGCCAATTACATTGTAAATGGGAGTGTCTGACACAGGCTTGAGCAATAAAATAAGAAAAGAGTCGCCATTAAATGGTTTCATTAATTAATAGTTGGTTGAGATGACACCTACAATGCTTATCATATGTCATATAAAACTCTGGCCAGAAGCCAAAATTAAATGATATAGCTAAATTATACTCCATGTTTTAAACTGGGTGTATTACTAGACACCAGCCCAAGGTGCCGAGGGCAAGTAGATGGGGGGAAAAAATTCACCCATAAGGTACACAGAAAATGTAAATACAGCCCTGGAAGCCTTGAGCAAATCAATGTTTTATATTTATCCGGATTTAATTATTTATTGTCAAGAGGAGGAAATGCACTTAAAATTCAGTTTTGTTTTACTTTTACCTATCTTAATACATATTAAAAAAATATTGATACATGTATAAGTAGGCAAAGCCTACCTGGGAGCTCGATGGATTTGACCCAGAGTCTCCAGGTCACCTCTCCTCTCTTTCTCTGGGCAGAGGGAGCATGTTTAGCAACCCCATTAATGTTTTCTCCTCTGCGTTATACCGTTTGGGGCTAGTCCTGTCCCTACACACAGCTAGCCCTGCCCCATATATTTTGGCTGGCCCTGCCCCTTGTGAAGACACTCCTCCAGATCCGCCCCTGAGGTTCCCGTTTTCACCTTGATTAGTAGGAACTGTTTAGCAATATCTTATTATCATCAGAATCAGGAATACAATAAAATTATTTACAAGGAAAGTGTTATATTTTCCAGCCTTTCACATTTTGTTCTAAAAATGTGAGCTCCTGGAAACAACGCTTCGCATGTAGCTTACAGAGCCATGTTTTTTATGTTGTTAGCTAAGATCGCAATCCTTCCTAATGTGTCAGAGAAATGTAGGTATCTTTGAAATATTTCATAATATAGTTAAGAGACTCTCTAGTACACTGTTTAAAGTACCAGGTACTTCTCTGAAATGCTAAGTATGAATGAAAGGAATGTTATGAATCCGGTTATCAGGGTTATACATTCTTTATATACACATAGCATCTTAAACAGAAATCCTTACATTCTTTTATTCTTATCAACTTTAAATGTGATGGATAGATCCAGGGAATTGCTAAGAGGCGCAGGCTGTCCCCTTTGCACACTTGATAAGATTTTAGGTCACAAGACCATGGAGCTTGAAACAAAATGTAACATATAGCCACCCAGAGGTATATTAAGTATTTTACGTGGGATTTTAGAACATTTCTGGAAACACATCTATTTTTTTAACCTAGTGCATCTTGAAATTATGAATATAGTAAAAGGTTTCCTAAAAAGTATCAGCCATAGCTGTGTGTGATGGCAAACTTGTACACATAACTGATTTTTATAGCTCCACTGGGGTGGACCACAAGTATGACCATTGTGAGCAATTGCTCTTCTATGGGTGAATTTTCAGACAATTCACTATTGTAAAGATCTTTCTCCCTTATGGTAGCCATTTTTTTAGTTATCATCATCCGTGTCATCAGTACAAGACAGCACAGAAATAACATAGTGTATTATCAATGCACAAATGATCTGACATCAACTATTGTATGCATCACGCAGGGCCTAGCAGTAGAAGCCACTAGAGTCGGCAAAGAAAATATGTCCCAATTGTTCTCCATCAACGTCTCTAAATGAGCTCCCCACCCTCTCTGTGTCCCAACGTTCCATGCCACTGAATGGGTGCTTGGAGCAGCGAATCAGAGGCAGGAAAGCGCTTCCATTGAAATCAATTGGAGTGACTTCTACGCATGTGCACAGGGGTCGGAACACCCCCCCCACCCTCGTAGCATTTCCCGATCCTGCGTTGGAGCTGACTGGCAGTAAATACATAACATGACGGGAGATGTGTGCAGCATCTTCTACGCAGAAAATAGCTGAGGGGGAGGAGCAAATGCATTTGGGGGGATTCAGCAGAATACCTCCATGCACTTGGAAGGGGGGAATCACATGTATTTAAAGGGGCCTCTGAGTTATCAAGTGCATATAATGGCTGGAGTGTGCCGCACAGACTAGGGCATCCTGGCTTTAATGGTGAGGTGGGAGTAGCGAAGTTTAACTGAATTCTCACAAGGCTCTCCTGCAACAGATTTTCATGCCCCGCCATGTTTAGTCAGATGTCTTGTGATAAAGGCTGCGATAGAAATGTATTTTTCGGATAATGTTATCAAATGTTATGGTGATGAGCGGGAAGTGGCTTGCCTTTTCATTTCTTTTTAGGAAAGCACTTCTTATGAGTAACGTTTTTAATCGACACATGGCATACAATTTTGTTCTAATGGTCAGTACAACGTGCGGTCTGATGCTACTGATGTTTGTGCATAGGTGACAGCCAAGAGTAATGTTCCCTATATAATAATAATAATAAAGTAGCAGTAAAATACAGTATAGGACAGCAACATCAACAAAAATACACAGTGTGGTTTTAATGTAAAATATATACCAAAGCTATAAACATTACCTTTAATTAAAATACATTTCAATAATTATCTTAGGACCAAACAGCTCAAGTATTCAACACATCTCATCCGGGTTCCTGGCTACGCTTCCAAGAGGTTAACTTTTGAAGCAGATTTCTATAAAACAATTACAATGATTGACAAACAAAACAAACCAGTGGAAGACAGTTTTAATTAATGAATTTAGTTCTGCTAAATGCCGTGGTCCCGATATTTCTTTTATACGCTCCATTGAACCGGAAACTCATGAATTAGCTGCGTCATTATCTGTGTTACTCCGAACTATGACACCGAGCATTTTTCTGGTTGAGACTGAAGTCCACCAGCTATCTGAAATGGTTATAAAATGAAACACAATAAGGACAATGACAGGTAGGTTATACCTTTACATCCAGCTCTAGGCAAGGCTTTAAATAATCCCTTCTTTGTAAAAGCAAAATCCCCTGAATTGATGTACCTCCAGCACTCTGCTCCTAAGTGTTTGGTTGAGCGCATCTTCTGCACCCACTCATGCCTGGCCAAGGCTGGTTCACATAATTTCGTTGAGTAGTTTAGTTGCTCTTCCATATTACTTTAAGAGTAATATCAGTTTGTCCCCTAATGTCCTAATCTGGATAAATTCCTCAATCACAGGAATATCCGATAGCATGGAAACGCTCAAAATTAGACAAAGGTTGTTTTTCAAGCCACTGATCTAGACTTGCAGTTTGCTTTCTGAAGTTTCTCCAGTGAAATTTTATCCTCTTTTTATTGTGTCAACGAGCACTGAACAAACATAAAAATCAGATTAATGCCCTTCACTAGCACATAACGTTACCGAGCTTCAGCCCAATCAGTATTTGAAACACTGAGATGTGTTTATACTGAAATAGACCCTTATCCACAGTAACAATATATCACAATATATCACAGTTGATGTGGTTGGGAAAAAAAAAAGTTACAGATTAACCATATGTAATATTAATCCTATATTCAAGTATAATCCACCTGAAAAATAAACAATCATCTAACATGTTTAGCATGTGGACTTGGTACCATTGTTGGGTATACACAGATCACTCATTATACAATACAAAAATAGGTAAAAGTGTTGTAATGTAATGTGTTGAATTTGTTTTTTTCCAAGTGTAATTTTTTGATTTTACAAATTCTTACTGCCAAGTCTTAAAATGATGGTAAGCAGTGGTAAGCAAACTGTGTCTGTTGTAAGTTGGAAGGCATGGATCGCCGAGAGTCTTTAATAAAAAGTCTAGGACAAAGCTTTTTGGCCACCTACTTGCCATATTTATTAATAGAGCTGGCCTAGCCGTGGGTCAAGAGAGCAACTGTCCCTTAGACCGGTCAATAGTCTTAAGACGACCCTCTACGGGAAGTGGGCACACAGTGGGGTCACATATAGTCATGCTGCGTGAATCGGGGTACACCACAGTTGTTTGCACCTTGTGAAAGCATCAGTGCGCATGTGAGAGTGTGTGTGCGTATGTGTATACATGTGCGTATACATGGCTGGGGCAAGGCAGAGAGGGAAACTTTACTTTATTTGCCCCCCAGGCCAAATAGTAGCAACCCTTCCCTGTTTATTAATCATTTGATGACACATTTGTGAAGTAGCATTAACGTAAGATGGTCAGGAGATTTTTGTGGTTAAAATACCAGTAGAAAATATTAAGCAAAATAAATTTTCCCAATCTAATTAGTAAACATTAGTGATATTTTCAGCCTTTTTTTTACAGTTCTTTTTATTAGTTAATTTCTGTTATAGTAAAAACAGAAAACAAAATAACACATCTAAAGAATGTTAGTAAAGTACTAATGAAACATAAAAAAGTGGATTTGAGACTCCCCCCATTGATGTCGGTCACTAACGTACGTGAAAAGATATTTCACGAGAAACACAAGTCTCACAAAGAATAAAACGATTGGATTTGTGTGTCTCTAAGTTAGACATGGTTGCATCCAGGCTAAAAATGTGTGTTTTTGGTTTAGGTTAATTAAATGAAATAAAGTGTTCAAACAAAACAGAGAACTGAAAGAAGTCTCAACTGTTGGCATTCGAGAGATGTTAAGTTCATGCAATTTCTTACACTAGCACAATGCTCTCTTTGTGTATCGTGCTCTGGGGGTTGTTTAAAGATGTCTTTTTAATATGATTGCACCATTTTTTCCAAACAGCTTTTAGTTAAAATTCTTATTTATGTGGGGAGAACATGGTTTAACAAGGATAAAAAACCACAGAAGCCTTTGAAAATATCCTGAGAAATTAAAGAAAAAAAAATAATAAAAACACAAAATAAACACAATGGAGCCAAATAATCAAGTTTTAAGGCAGGGAATGGAGCTTACAATATGAATAAAAAGAAATCTAAAAATGCTTTGGGGTGGAGGTAACATTTTAAGATTCCTATCTCGCTAGACTACCAGGGTGTGTCAAAACTTCTTTACAATATTTTGACCAGGGAACTGATTTCAACTCATACTAATGGAAAATCGTCACAAGTACAGAAATATTGTATAACTTGGTGGAGGAAAACTGTGCTTAACAAAAATGCTTTTGTTTTGGTGTTCATGGTGCCTAAGGCAAACTATGACTGGGACCAATTCACAGCAAACAACATTTTTGCGGTCCCCTACACATATCCCACCCTCTTGTGCTTCAGTGCCACTGCTAGATTTCATAAACTCACCCAGGAGTGCAGGAGACAGAAAAATGTGTCACCAAAACAATTCTGTACTCGTAGAAGAAATCATGCACTGCATGCAGTTGGATGGGTGGTCCTGGGGGCAATAAATACTGTACTATAGGATTCTGTGTAAGATACATGCTATAGATAGTATACCTTCACTCTGTTTTATATTGCTGGCCAGAGTCCTACTGCTAAGCTGGTGGTATTACATGTCAGTTCACGCTTTGCAATATCTTTATAGGTTAAAAAAAAAACCAATGGAATGCTAAACAGGCCCTGGCTAGCTGTACGATACATGCTCAGAAGGCCATTGGGCTGGGATACCACACATGGCACATCATGAATGAACAGCAATGTTCCATGCTGACTACAAGAATGAAGAGACAGATGTCAAACTGACATTCAACCACTGGTGCTAAACATGCTGAATCAGCTGAGATATCAGCTATGTTGGTCTCTACCCACTTTGCGGAGTGTTTTCTTCTGTGGTAGAATCATTGCACTTTATGTATAAAGAGCCTTTCTAGTGCAAAGTGGTGATAATAGTGGAATGCTACTGGTGATTGCACCACTTTTAGCACTTTGCACTAGAACTGCTCTGTATTCATAACCCTACTGCGCTTGTGCAACCTTTTCAAAGTGTCAAAATGCAATTAGCATAAGTAATCTGGTGCCTTCTTTTAATTAAAACCTGAAATAAACACAAACAATCCGAAAAGCAGCTTTTATTCCCATTGCCTGGTATTATGTTGCTCTGAACGCTGCATTTAATTTACTCGTAATCAGGTGATAATTTCTGTTTCACAAGAAACAATTATACAGTATGCAAGACTGGAAGCTTAAAAAACAATTTACTAGCTGTGCTCATAAAATTACTTCCAAGTAATTCGTTAGAAATTGGTTTAAACTTCAGCAAAGGCATAAAACGGACGGTATAATGTAGAAAGCAAGATACTAACATATTTCTTAGGTTACAACATCCAGAAACGGGACATGATCTACCTGTATTAAATGCTTCTCTTTTCAATGTGAAAAATATTAAACTTGATCACTGAGCACCCTGGGAACCCACAGTGTTCCTAGTCCACGATGACTTGAGTTTTATATCCCAGATCTATGTATTTGTCCATGGAATATGGTTTAAAAAATCTCATTCACATCAAGGGTTATTGAGACTGCATACATGTTCCGGTGCAAGAATGAAATGGCCCAGCAGGTATAATACAATGTACGGGAAATAAAGATAAGAATGGGCTAAGGGGATATGTCAGGTTTGGCTCAATAACATCGGTTATTGATGCCAAAACTGGAGAAGAGGCACAATGAGTCAAAAATCCCACGGAAATGTAATGTTTTATTAATACATGCGGTTTTCAAAGTAACTACATCTCAAATCTGGAATACAAGCCCAAGAATTACACATTGTTACTTACAGAGAGAACGTGGATCTACAGACACAGGCAAAGCATGTGCAATTCTCAGATATTACCATTACAATCCTAATGAAAATGTTGTCTTCATTGGGTCAACTGAAACAAAGATACAAACTAAACAAGAAATTAACTTTTTACAGAAGTGCAACAAGCCACACCAAAGGGTTCAAG
The DNA here is from genome assembly GCA_009364415.1 of Spea multiplicata. Classification (NCBI taxonomy): domain Eukaryota; kingdom Metazoa; phylum Chordata; class Amphibia; order Anura; family Pelobatidae; genus Spea; species Spea multiplicata. The sequence goes on along the minus strand of VKOC01046607.1, from coordinate 143,120 downwards.
CTTAATGAACATTGATCCACTGTTGTAAACCCTTAAACACATCAATCTGCATTCCCAAATGCTTGCTTTTTAAAGGACATTTTGGTTAATTTATAATACTAAAAGTTTAAGTTCTTTAAGTTTAAAGTAATTGGAAAGAAGAATAAGGTAGGAGGCGTTTGATGTGCTTTTCAGAATGCATGCAACATTGCAGTTGAGTGTTATCTGATATCAACCATAAACATTTAATCCAGGTACACAGAGATCCACAGTGATTCTCAGTAATAGCAGCTAATGGTTTTTGTCCCAAGTCAGGCAGCATAAACACGGTTAAGCTTGACTGAACCCTGTCCGAGGTGCGGCTGGTCTTGGCAGACACAAATTATCGTATTTTTTATTCCTAAAGCTGCTCAATCCTGGCTAGGTTCAGGCTGGTTGAATCCCTTTTAACACCACTTGACATTCAGCCATACTTGGTAATCACTCTGGGAACTCTGTGGGTTTGACCCAGAGTCTCCAGGTGAAGCCCTGATTTTCAGAGTCTCCAAGTCAGTTTCCTCCTACTCTAGACAAGGGGGTGACATTGAACACGCCCACTTTTCTTAGGCACACCCCTATGTGGCTAGCCATGCCCCTTTACAAGAAGGCCACTCCCCAAAAGAAGAGGGGGAGAGCTCCAGGTATCCACCCATGGGACATTCCCAACCAAGTCCACCTCCTACCTTCAGCTCCTGAGGGACCTTCCTATAAACCTGGCAATATCCTATCTGCTGGCTTCAAGTTCCCAAGGTGATAATATTAAAATTCTATCCGTCAGGAGTGAACCCTGTACACTAAGTACTAAAAGTTGTTACCCTCCCTCGCAAAAAAAAAAAAAGTAGAATTGTAACAGAACCATTGTGGTTGCTCAAGTGATAAGGAGTGCAGTCACATGGAGGTGATTATTCACAGTAGAGGTTTGATGCCCATGAAAAAAGCCTTTTTGTACAGATGTTAGTTATGTGTTATTTCAGCCCTCAAGCCCTAATGGTATGCATTTACACGTTCCCTAAAAACTCTCTCCTACCAAAAGAGCTCCAGATTCAACCGCTTTATGATACATATTATAAAAAATTAGTCCTTTTCATTTTTGTGGTGCCCCCCTCGCAAAAGTATTCTGCAGAATCTCCCCATAAGTATTTTTTATTATCATTATTATCTTTTATTTATAAAAACAGATTACTCAGCGCTTCTTCCAGTATATACAAACAAGACTAGAATGGATAGATTAAGCCAAACTGCCAATTTCCCCACCCCTCCAGCTGTCGGCCATGCAGGAGATGTGATTGGTGATATTCTTACTGCCAGTCAGCTCCAGTGCTGGCTCGGTAAGCGTTCCAGGGGGATTCTGACAAGACCCCCAGGCACATATGAAGAAGGCACTCCCTTTGATTCCAATTGAAATGTTTTCCTGCCACTGATAAGGAGTTATGCTGAGCATTCCATGTAGAAACACTCTGCACAGCAGCGAGAAGCTGGGATGCTTATTACTTATTAACTTAACCACCACCAGTAATGTTTTAATACTGAATCTTAATGATAATATGCATGACATCCAGATCAGTAAAACATCTCAAGAAACTACACTACTACCATTCAAACAAGAAATTACACTACTACCATTCTGTATGTTGAAGGTCACCAAATTATCATACATTGAAAAATGGGAATCATTATTTCTGTGAATTCTCCTTTAAAGAACTCACGGCCCCTTGCAACTATTTGTTATGAAGGTTAATTGTTAACTACCCTTTCTGATATACAATTGCAGATTTAAAAGTTCCTGATATTTCAAAAGACTACACCGAGAGGTAATCAGAGGTTGCTGGTGAGCTGGAAAAGAAATACACCAGTGAGTGATCTTATTGGGATAAATAGTAGTTCCAGAAAGGGGACGACATGGTTAATTTGGTTATGTCATCCTTAGCTCAGTAGAACAGGTTCTACTTCTATTCCAGCCAAAGCTTCTCAAAGTCAACTAATATATATATTTGGCTTATTCCAGTGCATTGGCCATCAATTTAATTCTTTTTATTTGTTGTAAAATGCAATGTAAATAACCATAATCAAGGAAAACTAAAGAAGCAAAACCACTGGGTAGAAGCAACTTGTAAGCATACATAGTAGATTCATAAAGACTTTGCGTTTAATGAACTGGTAAGCAGCAAGACTTCACCATTAACTTATTTCGTACCATTCTTTTTTTTTATATGCAGTCGCTGCCACAGATGACAGCCACTAACTTTTTGGCTAATGGTATTAAACACTCATTGCCTACATGCCATTCTAATGGTGGCCTTTATATCTTGGTCAAGATCCTTTGACATCAATAGATCATTTGAAAGTGAATCTACTACGCTTGGTAAAAGCTAAAATTGAATCTGTTTATATAATCAGAATCGGTCGACTGTAAATTATTAGAAAAATCTGTAGCTTTAACATTATTTGTTATTATGTTGAGCTTCCTTTTGACATACAGCCTTACGAAGGACGTCACCTTCTGGCGCCCAGTTAGTGTTGAAACCGGTAACTGCAACAGCGCAGTGAATTTATAGCCAAACCAAAGAAGCAGGAAGAAATGCACCCAATTACACAAAACAATGTCCCCTTTCAGGCTTATCAGTTTGACCTTGAAGTTCTTTGGACGATCTCTGGTTTTCGGCTTCAAAAAATGTTATTGCTAGCTGTAATACTGAAAAACAACATATATACATATAGGTAATAAGCATACACTGTAAAGGTAATAAGGGAAACATGGGTTTTAATAAATAAATAAATAGTATAGGGCTGTATATAGTGATATAGGTTAGCATTGACAAATGGTTGCATTATCTCATTTTGTTCCAATAAGTGTCCTTTATCTACACACCTAGAGGCTGCCATTACCTTCAGTCATGAGATATTTTGGGTGACTTTCCCTGCACAAACACTACACTGATTCTTTGTGACAATAATAATGAAGTCGAGTTCCAACATAGACTTTCATCAGAATATCCGATCGGGTGATCCGCAATGACACCGTTGTACTTTTTATCACAGGCCGTATGATAAGGAGTCAGGGTGTTTGTCTACTAGACTGGGCTAAGATATCAAAACTAGAACACATCTACACGGCTAATATGCAGCTGCCTAAAAACATCATATTACGCAAAAAACGGTTTGTAAAAAAGGAAAATATTTTTGAGTCCATATTTTTTAATTAGATACCAGTAATTAAGAAAATGATGAGAGTTCCTCTTTAATTTCTGGAACGAGCCAACTAATGAAATTCACATTTTTCTCCTACATACCTCTGCAGGGAATGCGACTCTTAATAGGATCTCACAGCATGACTGGAATGTCCAAACACTGGCTCTCTGCTAACGTTCAACCTTTAGAGCCGTAACACAGGTGTTTTAACCATTGGAAGGCACTACTGGCTTATTAGCAAGTCATTCAAAGTTAAGTTAAAAAAAAAGTCCTCTGTATATAAGGGAACAACTTCAAATTAAAGTATTTCTTTCTAAAAAAATATATTAACATTCCTACCATTCATTCAAAAATAAGACATATGAGGGTCATTCACTAAATGTGAAGTTTGAAGGATAGTTGATTATTCCTACCTCCCGATTATGAGAAGCATCAGAACTCCAGCTTAAAGAGCTTTGTTGGCCCTATATAATGTGTGAATAAATCACATGGTGGATTCACAAACTCAAAGAGTTGGATGGGGTTTGAACAACCGGTGAGACCATTTCCATCTGTGAGCATACCTGGGAACTCAGGGTTTTTTCCCCAATCTCAGGGTCTCACGATGAAGGGAAAAATGCTCAGAGTCCCACAGTCTGGAGCTGACTCCTTCCTATTCAACACTGCTGTGATTTTGTATAAGACTCATAGTATGGTCCTTTTGCTCCAAGTATGTTATGGCTGATATCCCTGTTTGAATGCAGGTGACTCAATTAAGAGTATCTTTAAATAAAGAGAAGTCAAGGTTTCCATGAGAACGGTATAGGGGCCATTTGATTAACACCTTTGGGGAGTCACTATATAGAATCTTCTCAATGGGCTAGTAAAGGGTTAATATATCAAGAGTCTCAGGGTCAGCTCTTTTACAAACTTTGCAGCCATGCCAGTCACCTGGATGTCGAGAAGATCTGGCCCTTCTCAATGTATAGTACAACTTTAAGGAATATTATGGCACTATATAAGTCAATAAATAATAACGGTGATAAATATCCAATTCATATTGTCAAGAAGAAAGTATCACATGAGTTTTTTTGTATTAATCTGTCCTGGTCCATTTTCTTTAACTGGTTCCAGGTATAGTTTTGGTGTCAGTCATGAGGTTCCACCTCAGTGCCTGTCTGGTGGTGTTGGTTGGATGGTTGGGTAGAGTTGTTCAACTCAATATTCAGATTTTTTTTTTTAACACATTTTCCCATTTTGTCCTTGAAAGTCTGCCTTGGATCTAATCTGACTATAAATGTTTTTGTCAAAACAAAAATGAGCTTTTATGTTGATATAAAAGAAATGTCTGATAAAGCACCACCCCTACATGTAAGAAACATTAAAAAAAGGATATCTCTTGCTAGATTACCATTAGACGTTACCATAGACATTATGAGGTCTGTCCACTAAAGGTCAAGCTGATTTGCGATGGCAATTGGGTCAAGTTGGCAAGGACATGTTTTCCGAGGTCATCTCAAAAAGGGCTGGTTTTATGGAGAAACTAACATTTCCACCAACGTCACACGAAATACCATCACGGCCGTATTTCGAGTCAACTTGACTTTGCTCAATTTCTAACTCGACCTTAGTGACTGTGGGTTTTTTTTAACCCCTTTAAGAAAATATTTTTAATCCCAATAGGTAAGCTATTCCACATATTGCTAATGGGAAACGGCAAAATGTTTTCATTGTGCTGTTTTGCAATTTCCTCTGAATGAATTTCCATTATATATTACAGAATTTTTATAGCATTCCTAAATGGAGCGATTGGGGATTTGCCTTCTTGTAGGGAAACTTATTTCACAGAAAGGATAATAAAACTATCTCCTTTTTGTTACTATAATATAATATACAATATGTTAAGAAAAATGCAATGGCTTGAAGCCCAGGATACCCGACAAAAAACCCCCTTCAACTAATATATATAATAGTATATGATTTCACCACTATATTTAACCCTGCGCTTACATCAATTTTTCTTTTTTCTCATTAGCTTCCCTTGTATAATTTACAGCCTACCGAGTGAGTATAATTAGACCGTGCTATGGCTAGAATTAAGCAAATAAACTCCATTGTTCCATTGTGTATGCTTAATACACATAACACATCAATGTTTTCCCCTTTCTTTGATGTTAAATGGGACTGGATACAAAGACAATGACTTGGGACTTTAACACTTAAATAAAATCCTGTTGTTATTGCCACAAATAGATTGTGACCTGTATTGTGAACTGTATTAATAGTTACATATTAGGATACAAAACCATTTGTTGAACTGTGCTGTTACAGCAAATTTGCAAAATGTGTGGTTCAAAAGGTCATGTGATCGTTGTCAAAGTCACGCAAAACCCAGTTAGCACCTGCTCACCTCTGCATGTGTATCCGAGTTAATGTCAGCCAGTATTGAGTTTTGCTAGTAAAAATGGTTTTCCAGACTCTCTGGAGATTTGTCCTGAGTTTAACTGAATCAAGCCTGCTGCCAAATACACTGGAAGAAGGAAAATCAGTATGAAGTACAAGTGCGAAGACTCACTTGGGTACAAATCTGATGGAAGAATGAGGATATGGCTGGAGAAAACAAACGCAGACATCACTGTTAGAGTAGACAAAAAAAATACAATACTAAACAAGTCTTTACTTCTTTGGTGAAAAGTAATGTATCTATAAATCCAGAAAAAAAAAATAGAATGTTATTTGAAATAGTCAGCATGGAGTCATTTCTGACCCCATCGGGAAACACAAAGGAAGAAGATAGCATCTGCTAAGGCCTATATATGTAACTGATCTCTTTTTCATCTTTCACTCTCTCTGCTTTTCTATCCCCTACTTGTTTTTTTATACCAAGCATGGGTGGGACAATGGCTTAACCGGTCGTAGGACAATGTATTTCCAGCAATATAGGATTACCAGTCTATATAAGCAAATGAGAGCATGTTATGTTTGATCCATGCAAAGCTAGGCTGAACATAGAAGATGAGCCGGCTTGTTCATGTCATGTATTCTCCTACTACTGCCGCATGGCTAATAGTAACTCACGAGTAGTCTCGACTATTACCTAGCAGCAGAGCACTTCTGGAGAAAAGAACCCATGGCACAACATCAACACAAATACGCACTCCTCCTACACAGCAGAGCTCTTTAAAACATAGGTAAGCATAAGGTCATCAACTGACCCTGTCCCGCTTGCCTTCCCTATCACTGGTATCCATTGGTAAGTCCACGTTAATTGACTTTCTTTCTCTCATTCTCCATTCTATCTCACCACTTCGTTTTACACAGGCTCAACGTACCAGATCATAAGAACATCCAGTAATTCGTTGGAGATAATTTGTACAGAAGTGTAAAAGTCCATGTTAAAATCTGATTTAATCACATTTAAAGATATTTTTCGTTGCCAAGATGTTCTGTATTATTTTCAAGTTAAATGTGTACTCCCATTACCATTCCTGTAATAAACCAGTTGAAAGAAACCAAGACCTTCAAAGAAAACTCTTCTAAGGTCTAGTTATGAGCATGTGAAATTTGGTTTTAAAGTGTTTAGTCATCTGAAATCTCGGATTACTCACACAAATCCCCAAATCATTGCCTGCTTAAGTAAGCAAAGCTACCTCTATGATCACATCTGAAAATCAGCAAACTGGGCAATTTCTGAAAATGTTGCTAAATGTTAGCTGGAGAAGTACACAGATGAAAACTTAGCAGGATGGTGGTATAGAGGACAACCAACTGGAGAATGGTCTGTTTGTGGTCTCTCCTGTAGATGTCTATCTATTGTATATTTATTGTTTATCTGTGTTTATTGGGCCAGGACTATCTTGAGTTTGTAGCCACAAGATACTTTTCTGGAATGATATAAGAGCTGTAATTAAAACATTAAATAAAAACAAGGTTAACGAGGAGAGATGAAGAAGCCGAATAAGCACCAGGTGATCATAATGTGCTCAACCCTAAATCTAATCATTGAGCTGTCAAAGGGAGACTTCAATCTGCCCGGTGAACCATCTGTATGCCTGATGGTACAAAAATGGGTGAGTACCGGTTATTACAAACGATCAAAAAATTACTGGAGCTCAATGCCACGTTGGCTTTAAGCACAAATTAAATTACAGAGGTAAGACCACTTAAATCCCACATTCAGTGCTTAGTATTGGAGCCAAATATTTTCCACTGGTATGAGCCAAAAGCCACCGCAGAAGCTTGGTAACACAATAGCTGGTCAAATGCATCTCCTGTAAGTCAACTAACTGGGGGCCAGGATAAAAGAACAAATGCATTTATGGGGGTTCTGCAGAATCCCTTAATGCAATTGCAAAGGGCAAACATGTTGATTTAAAGGGGACATTCAGCTATCACATGCATTAAATGGCTTAGGATGGCTGGATTGTCCCTTTAAGGCTATTAAATAGTGCAAGAGACATCTTGGCATCACAAGCCACGTGAGTCACAGATGCAGCATTTCCTAACTCCGAGCTGGGATGTACGCTATTGCATACGATGGGCTAAAAAGTGCAGATGATCCTGAGTAACGATTACATTAAAAAGTCACCTTTATCTTAGTATTTCTGTCATGATGCAGAGTAGATATTTTTTCGTATTCCAGTCCCTGATATCTGAGTTTCAAGTGGCTTTCACCCCATTCAAAATGAAACAAAGCCCCTGGTCTGTAGGCCTTTAGGACAGGCAGTTCCCGGAACTCAGCGGGGCTACTGTCTGTGAAAATACCTATCATACCCAGCGCTCCATAAAATCCGTCGCCTCTCTGCCGTGATAATGGCGTGTCACGCGCACGTCTTCACACGAGAACGTTCTGTAACAGCTCCTGGCACAAATGCCAGCGGCACTCCTCTCAGAATAAACCGAGTCACAAGACGTGCGGGAATGTGATGTCATTACCATTATTTTGGATTTATAAACTTATAGAAGCAAACTGTTTGTGTTTGTATTTTTACCAAGTCCTGGAAATCTTTAATATCAATTTTGAAAAGCGCAGCAAAACAATACGTTTTTCTAAGAAAAATGTAAAGTGACTAATAATCCGTGATCTCTGTTGTATTGTGATTTCTGTCTGTCTCAGAGACAATCTCGCAGCAGGTTAAGACATGTATTAAGGAGATCTGTGATACAACAGGAGTTACGTGTTTATACAGTGTATAGACTAAGATCAATCAGGACACAGGCCTGGCTTCCTACAGCGTTCCCAGAAGGGGTGATCAGTGACGTCATTGTAGACTAGGGCAACTAGGTCTAGGACGGCAGGTCTAGGGGCAAAACATGTAAATTTCCTACTCTGGTTAAAAGGGAGATCACTCATCTCCGCAACAGCCCATTAACACTATGAAGAGCTGTCCTGCGTGAGAAAAGTCCTCCATAGTTTCGCTTTCTTTGAACGTCATATGACATCATATCCCAACAGCCAGAAGTAAGGACATTGGCGCGGAGGGGGCAGCTTGCGGTGCTGCCCTGGTTTAGGCCTAGGGCAATTTGACTTGAAATGATCCCAATGATTGTGACAGCGCTACAGAATATTAATAATAGAATTATTAATGCAATGTATGGTAATGTAGGTAAATATATCACTGGTGCTGACTGGCCTTTTTAGGTATTCTGCAAATTTCACATCTTATTTATATATATATATATATATATATATATATATATATATATATATATATATATTGTATAACATGGAAATCATTAAACATCATCTACATGTTAATATATATATTATGCACTGATATAGATATAATATATATATATATGTATATATGTATATATATATATATATATATATATATACATATTGATACATATATTATATGTATATCAGCGTATGCTGTTTCATTTCTACATATATGTAATTTTAAGGCATTGATGAAACAATCCAGTACACGCTAAAAAAGATTTGGCTAAAAAAATATATATATTTCAGTATTTCTCTTCAGCAAATATGTGCAAAGCTCATTCATTCTTGCCAACTTAAAAAAAGTACGAAGTAATATATTCACTTCTGGCATATTTTTCTTACTTAAGTCTGCTATTTTAGCAACTTATCTGCCAGGTGTGACCTCAGAATCGCAAATACGTGTGAATTTGTTGCAAAGCATGGCAGCCAGATACAAGGGTAAGCTCCATAATTACTGAAAAGTTCCATCAGGAGTTACATTTCATCTAAATTACAACCTGATTATTTTTATACTGTATGTGCAATGATGGCAGTTCGCTTGGCCCTTTACTACAAACCCCCACCCAAAGAGAAATTGAGTTTTGCACAGAATGGAAATACACAAAAAGACCTTTTAATTATACTTAAACAGTGTAACCCTTTAAGGGCCGATAACTGTGAATGAACCATATAATTTGACCTTTAAAACTACTATTAATTTAGTGTCATTTTAGTTTAACCCCTTAAGGACAATGGGCGGTTTAGGGACCGCCCATTGTCCTTAAGGGGTTAAAGTTCTATAGAGTTTCTTTTCTAAGACATCAAGACGTTTCATGCTTGCATTGGGTGCATAAAGCCTATTGTTAAAGAGACACAGATGGCCATTGGTACTTAATGGGTTAAAACATGCGCTTTCCTACAGTGTAACCAAGAGAATGTGTCATCCACAAGGGAGATCTGAGCGTACGGAAAGGTGAAGGAATATAGCATGTTCCTATTGCGGAAACACATAATAAAAGATAGGAGGCTTCAATATTAAAACATAGCAATGCAATATATACTATATTTTATACAGGAATCCATATCTGTGCCTGAAAGCTATAAAGAAATCAATATCAGTTAAAAAAAAAAAGAAATTGTACACTAAAACTTTTCTTTACACGCCGGCCAATCCTGAGCTTATCAGTGACACAATACAGATAAGGAAAGGTTTTTAGCTAGGAACACTTGCACGCACGCACACACACTCATACTCACACACATTCACACACACAATAGTGACGTAGCGCAAAAAGGAGTGTCCAGACAAAAGCAAACCCTTCCTATTTTTTGGCCTATTTGTACTGTATCTGTAATGGTGTTTAAAGGAGAGTCCAGGTGTCAGATATGGGTAAATGAATATGAATGAGTAAGTCATGCCTTAAACGGTTAAATATAGTATACAAACAAATGAGTACAGGAACTTACAAAGACTTTAGGGCAAGCGTTGTTGTTATAAGCCAGGGTAAAGGTTATCTGTTTTGGCACCAGAATGAAATGGAAGATACGCCTCACTTGTGCTGAAGATTGAGCCACACCATAACAAAGGCCGCACAAACCTATTAATATTCTTAGTCTTTCAAATTAACTAGGATTTTATCCCAAGATTTCACTTTTTTTCACTATTGCTCTTTATGACCAGCAACGTAGCCACTATGTGCTCATAGGAAGGGGTGTCACTCTTGTAATTAGCCACCCGCCAGTTCAGGAAACATTTTGCATTTTAGTACTCATAGGTGTAAAAGGCCACATCTTACTACTTTGAATTAGGATCGTCCTTTCAATGCCTAGGCTCAGGATGGGCCAAACATTAAAGCGGATATTCAACAGTCGCAAAATGCAGCCCACATGGCTCCCATCTTACATTTGTCGTTTGGATGAAGAAGAAGCTTATAATATAGTCCTTTGTCCAGCTTCTTTTTCCCCCAAACTGGTTGTATTTTGCGAAATAAAGTGTCCTCAATCATGAATTATTCATCTGTTGACCACAACATGGTTTGGAGATGATTTTGACAGGTCATTCGACACTCAAATGCGCAACAAGACAGAAGAACATATTCTGATTTAAAAGAAATATAATAAACTGGATTTAGTTCCTGGGCTTCTTACCCCGAGGATGGCAGCGATGCTTCAGGGCTTGAAGTCTCAGACCAGGATCCTGAATCGTCCATTCCCCAACCGATCCTTGCTTTGTGCTGGAGAGCGTTGTCCTCACACCAGCTGCATACAAATCCAGAGCATCAGTTGAAATCCCATGGCTGCAGATCCACTTAATATTGAAACATGTAATCACATATGCTACATTAAACTTACATGCACCAGGTACTGCAATGACTCTGACTGCAAGGCGATCTGCAATCTGTTAACCCTTGCATCTGGTGGCTTTGATCCATAACCAAACTTTTGTATTTTTACAGATCCCTCACTGTGATCAACTTAAGACCAGATTTTTTCTTCATTCCTAAGAGCCAGCATTTCTGAGCACATATGTTCAGAATGTTGCTATGTGGTTTCTAATCACTTGACTATATTTCCGTATAGTCAACTAGAAATCTAAAGCTTAACAACAAAGAAATAGCTATCAGCAATTTGATTTCTTCCACCTCAAAAACACCAACTATAAAGTCCACATCCAAAGGTGTTCTGCAGCAGCTACTCTCTATAGGGCTACATGGTGTATACAATCTTCACAATCACTCTCACCAATGATCTGGGAGCCCAACTCAATTTAATCTTTTAGCCACCCAAATATTATGTATCTAGCAACAGATTTACAAATAATAAATAATAAACAATAACAAAACTACTATAAATATTTGTTACTTTGTATCTTTTTCTTCTCAGCAGGTGATCCATACTATCTGATGAAGCTCTACCTTCTGCAATATGCAGCAGCAATCAGCACCAAATTCATCTTTGAAACTAAACCTTTACCTTCTCTCTTCACCTTCTCGTGGGATTCCTGCTTCTCCAGTGTTGCTTCACTTTCTCTCCCAAAGCCACCATATGTCTCCAGCCCTAAATCAAACAAGCCACCCTCCAGCAGGACAGCAGAGCATGCACTGTGTCAGGAGGACACCTCACCCTGAAGCCCACCCTGCCACCTCTCCACCAACCCAACCACACCTTGGAAAACTTTCTTACAAGGGAGGTTGGGGGAATTTGAGACTAACCTTTTCTGTGTCGATTCCCTGGGAAACAGAGGCTGTCTGTTCTGCTTCTTGCTTGTTGTGCCAGCCTCTCTCCTCCCTCCCCTCTCACCAGGACTGGGAGTTTTAACTCTCTCTCTGTGCAACAAGCTGGAGACTTTTAACATTCAAGTTCTGACTTGACTGCCTGGCTCAAGATTCCTCTTTCTTTCTCATTAAGCAGAGTGACTCTTTCTCTCCATCTCTCAGCCTCTCTCTCTCTCCTTACATTCCCTTTACACTTGGAGGAGAGAGTGGATGTGTTAGAAACATTAAAGAACATAAAGTGATTTAACAAAGTACAGGAGGAAAGTTTATTTTAGAAGAGCACACTAGGTCATAGCCTAAAACTACAGGTTCAGAGGCTTACGTGTAGTGTAAGGGAGTTATACTTTACTGAGAAGGTGGTAGATACGTGGAACCATCTCTCAGCAGAAGTGGTGGGAAGTTAAACATGTATGGGATAGGCACACGGTTGTCCTAAATCTAAGACAGGACCAAGGACTGGGTAAGGTTTGAGTCTTTAAACCTGCCGAATGGTTCTGATTTGCTGTCAAATTCTAGGTTTCAGTTAAAGGAGAAAGTGCCCTGTGTGTTTTTTCCTGGCTATGCCGGGAAGGGCAAAGTCCAGCAGGGCATTGTACGGAGCACCTGTAAACGGAGGCTAAATACACACACATCTGCACACAATGGCAGCAATCTCCCCCGGGCAGCCTGGCATCCAGGGGAGATAATTAAACAGTGAACTAGAAGGAGGTGCAACGATTTCCCGGGTTCCTCGATTAATATCGCATTATATCAGAACACTCAGGATAAATTCATAATATTATTTAAGTTAATCATTGCAAGAAAGATATTTCTTGTTAGTAATTACAATAGCTGAGTCCTTACCCTTGAGTCTTAATCTCTCGTCCTTAACCCATTGACGCCAGGATTAATGCATGCATTCCAAAATGTGGGTTTTCTGACATTTAAGGCTACTGATTGGGGCTACAAGATTGTTTTCATTTTCCTGCAAATTAAAAATTAATATATTTACCCTTTAGGGTGTGCCTGTATATGAGAAGTCCCTGCTTCATACTTCCTATGCACCCCTATTTAGGAGGGACAGTCCCTCTTTGGGCACCATATGCCTCTGTCCCTTCTTTCACCCCTAATATCCCTCTTTTGTTGGAGCTGAATGTTTGATGTTGATCACATTGTTCTACAGTTCTAAAAGTCACTATAATGCATATAGAAACAGCAGGAATTAGAAATTAAATTGTGTAATTAAAAAGTAATTCACATTATTATCCTCCTAAACATCTTATTCAATTATGGTATATCAATAATATAAATCTCATAAAAAAAAATCTCAGTAAAGCAGTAAAGCCCTGCATCTCGATCCGAGTTTCTAACCCTAAAACGAAACATCTCGCTGTTCTGAGGCAGTCCTGCTTGAACACAGGTGGTTTTGTAAAATTTACGAGTCCTCCCATTTAGAACCCTTTCATATAATTATGCTTAAAAGTCCACTAAATATTTTCAAGGGGATCAAATGTTAATACGTTGGAGGGAGTAACCAGGCATGAAACAAACATTCTACCACTAACCTAGAAATGGTTAATGCTCATGCTGCCTATCACTGGCTTCTTCTGCCTATAGATTATTAGTATTATTTATTGATATATATATAGCGCCATCATACTCTGCAGCGCTGTATAATGGGTAAACATGACATAACAAGTAGTGCATCACATGACAATTAGGAGGCATGATCTAGAAATACCAGTACATTCATACCGGCATGTAAAATAAACCATGGGTACATAACATGTTAGGAAATATGTAAAGCAAAGCTGCCCGACTATTGCATTTAATACACAAGCATTGCTTGTTGCCGACTCCACACTGGCCTCTGTAGTTGAAATGTGGCACTCGTCTCTCTTCCGCCTGCGCTGTGGAATCTCCAAGCTCCTTATTCAAAACATGTTTATCTTGCGTGTTAATCTCAGGTAGCTGCATTCTAAGCGTGTTCCTGGTCCAACACTCATGAATTGAAACCCTGTTATAGTTTTGGATGTGTTCTGGGGGTAGGGTAAATAACAGTGTGTATGTGTCTCACTGCAGGCATTGAAAGCCAGGCATTTATAGAGACTGGAACGCAGTGAAGCTGCGGCATATGCGATCCCGTTCCGATACGTTTTCTCTCTCTGTCCCTTAAATCGAATATTGAATGTTTCAGAATGAAAAGGTCGCTGTGTATTGGAACATCTTCTAGTCCTAGCATAGTATTAATACTGCTTTTTTTTCAAACCCTGCATTTTAATGGCCATATTTTGGTGTGTGGGGGGGGGGTATGTCATAAATGCCCTTCTTTTGAGATCTCATTCCCGCCATCTAATCTAAAAATGCAGCCCCTCTTGCTGGTGGTCTATTGGGGTGCAGGATGCAAAAAATAACTACTCTTGCTGTAACGTAATAGACGGCATCGTGAGCTTGGACCTTGGCAAGTTAACACCTGTAACGCAACTCAAATTTTTCTTCCTGCTAGGTAAAAAACCATAGGTAAAAAAAACAGGTAAATATAAGTACCTGCTGGGGCATTCAGTGTGTAGACATGCAAATCTATTCTGATTACATTTAATTTTACAGACTTCCGAGGCGAAATTATGGGTTTTTTTTTTGCTTAGGATTTCTGTTATAGCGTTACACATTCCTTGCATATCTAAAGGCTTTTTACTGCAAGAAAGTACACGTAGGAGGTGAACTCTGGATTAATCCTATGTTTATTACACAATCCATTAATGTTTCAGCAGTAACATTTTGTTAGAGCACTCAATGACTTTAATGCATATGGCGGCCAAGAGTCCCTTTAACCTCTTTTAATGATAATTATCATTATCTGTAAGTTCCCCATATGCATGTGTCCCTTCCCCCACCTCCCAGCTATTGTCTATGGAGGAGATGAACTCGGCTGACCACATCTCCTGCTATATGATATACTTACCCCCCCAGTGTGCTCTGAAAACACCACGGGAAGTTATACGAGACCCCCGTGCACATAGGTGGAAATCGTTCCCATTGAAACCAGCCACTGGTTGGCTGTGGTGAGATGGGACCTCTGTAGCTGCAGCTTCTCCCTAAGATTAATACTGTTAAAGAATGCATATTTAAGTATACATTTTGCTAGTGTTAAGTCTTTCTAAATTATTCCAAAAAAAATGTGTAGCTCAGCACACAAGGGGTTTAAATATGAAAGCACGTGAATGGACGATGATTAAATACCGATAAATAAAGTAATATAAAATATATTACCATTTTATGTTTTTCATGGTGGTCCCAAAGAGGCCCACAAAGTGGGGTGCGAAGGAACTTTTGTATTATTTTACTACCCATTAAAACTAACAGTAGGGGGATAAATGTTACAGCACATTCAGTAAATGTAATAAATGACTAATATTCAGAAACCAGTTCAGAATATATGTTTTAACTGTTAAGAGGCAGAGTTTTCACAGAGTCTGAGTTTTTGTCTGAAAAAAATCCTTTATATACTGTATGTGATCTTAAAATACCTCCTAAGAAATCAGACAGATAATGCTGATAATGCATAACATACCATTTTCTGTTACACGTCTTGTTTAATCAGATAAGCAACTTCCTTTACAGTGTATAAATGATTTTTTATTTACTTAACCAGTTCAGAAAAACAACAAAAGCCCCAATATGGTATAAGGTACTGCGGCCTGTTTTTAGTGTAGCAGGGTAAGTGGAACAGCAGCTTTAGTAAAATTACAAAGAAGAACCAAGAGTAGTTAAGTCCGCATGACTGTTAATTGTTTTTGACACCTAGGGACTGGAGATTGGTGGAGGACACGTGATCTGTATCTGTATTCGCACAAAATATTTAATTGCACTCAGGGGGTGTTTTTTAATTCCTTGCTTGGAATTACATGGCTGAGAACTTTCAGTCTCCTCGGCTGCCTCTAAACACCATAATCCATGCCTTGCCCAGAATACATGCCTGGACATCACTGACCAAAGGGGAACCCAATAGAGAAATGTGCAAAGGAACGTGTTGAATCAAACTTGGACCACAGCTGGTTCAGCAAACATAGACATTAGCCTTGTTGCATTGATAGTCAGATTGGAAAAGCTGTTGGACACAAATGAATCCCGTCTCTGCCACTAATGTGTGACCTAAGCTGGCAATGACAAAATGGCCCTGGCACTTTAAGGCCAGCCGCCGCCTAATGACATGCGGCTGACGTTGAGATGCTACATTTGTATGCTGCCTGGCATATCCAGGCGCTGGTGGAGGCCGCAGCTCTGGAGGAGAAGATTGGGTGCTGTCAGTCAACGGCCCGCCAGGCAATTTACCCGGTGTGCCAAATGGCCAGGCCAGGCCTGCTTATGACAAAGCATACAGTAGGTTTTCTTCCCCACCATAAATGACAGCAATAATTTTGCAAGCATTCATTTGTTTGCATGAAATAACCGATGCATAATGATTTTGCTCTGGTTGGAATATGATACTCGCCTGAGATATTTTTATAGATGATTTATCTTGTAAAGCCAGTGCATTGCGCTGTTGACAAAGCTGTACAAACTCCTCTATAAATAGCGCCCTAGCCAGTCTTTGAATTTACATAACTTTGTATTGTAAAAAGAATACATTTTAAAGTGGACCTGTCACCATCCCAGAATACTTTTCACCTGATTTACACGATTCAATCCTATCGGTTTCATTTTATAGATTTAAATAAATCCCTGAAAATGTTTTCTCGTGACAAGGGCCAAATTAGCAATAGTTATATCTCCACTCCTGTGTACCAGATAGCCCTTTAAATTGTTCTTAATGAGTACTTTGGAATGTATTCTTTCAGTAGAAGCCAATTACGGTATTCTCACCACTGATTGGGTGCTGAAAGCAGCCAATAAGTGGTTTCTCAGGGGTCTCATTAGATCTCCACCTCAACACTCGCTGAGCCAGCGCTGGCGTTGTCTGTTGGTATGGATACCATTTGTCAGGGGATGTGTTTCTATAGAATCCTCCCAAGTATTTTCAAGGCGCACATAATTTATTGCAGTGCCTCTTTAAATCCATTAGATTATCCACCAGTGACGTTGGGTGCTATCCAGTGGCCAGTCCAGTGTGGCCGTTCCTTGCAGATGACCTCACAATATGTTGTTAAGTTAGCGAGAGGACATTTTTCAACTTGCTATTCTTGATTTAGAGAATAAATTAAAATTGTGGTTTCCGAAAAAAAATGTATATGTTTTTTTTATTTTGGCGTACATGTGTTTTGTACATAACCGGCATTGATGTCAGAATTACACTTTGCAATGGACATTTCTAAACTTGAAGAGAAGGTAAAGGCTTGACTATTGAGCTGTGTTATTTAAGTATAACCAACGCTGACCTCAATGTCAACCAATGTCACCCATACCTCATTACGTCAGTCTTCAGTTGCATGTAGGCTTCATTGTCAGGGCTTTCTCCGGAGATCAGCTAGTGCCAGTACTAAATAATTTCCTTGATTGTTCTTATACGTTGCATAACATATCATTACACAGAAGCCGTTTTTTGGTTGTGCATAGATTCACGTGCCTAGGGATAGCTTTATCCCACATTAGGTGAGTGCAAGCTTTGAGTAATATTGAGCAACCCTTGGAGCGTTGGCCAACAAAGGGAACCAGTACACCTGCCAAAAAATTAAACCATTTATACTTTGATTTAGACTAATCATAAGTATATAGATTTGGTAAATCAACTGCTACTGCTTGTGAGTCATCACATATATCTATAGAACATGTTTTATGGGTAAAGCTCTGGAACAGCTATATTTCTCAATTTAAAGGAGCACATCGAATGGAAATATCCTTGTAATTTCACAATGTTCTGTGTATTGCCCTTTGTGGCTTAGGTTATTGTCATATGTGTCTCCATTCACTGAGCAATTCCATATTGTCAAAAAGACTGCCATGTAAAACGTTATCAGAATCGCACACACTGCTATATAAAGTAGGACTTGGTCACATGCTCCGCACTTTGTGTTGTCTAATCACTTCATATGAGCGTTTTTCTTAGTTTTTCAAAACTGACCTTATTATTGATAACGGTTGCAATACATTTGAGTGATAAGGTTGTGTATATTTTTATAGCTAAACAAAATTGCCTTATTTATTTGGCTACTTGCCTGTTTCATATACAGTTGCATGCAGGGTCGGTTTAGTCAATTGCCCCGATTAAGAGAGACTAAACACATGAACGCATATGGGTGTATTTATATGGATGTATTTTCATATAACAAACTATGTTCTTAGAAGACCACGGCTTACCTGTACTTGCAATAACTACTTCGGTTAATAGACATGTGGTGTGCGCTTAGATGTAGTTTAAGGATGTCTGTAGTTTATTAAAATAAGAGTAATATATGTAGGATTACCTGCCATGCTTGATCTTTATCTAAAGAATCCTTTTGAAGACCATAAGTGACCTTATCGTTACCATGCTTGTTTCAGATAAAAGATACAGTCGCTGTAGAGTTGCTGTACTTCTCACCAATCTCCACAAATATGCCTGATGGCCTAGTATTAGATATTCTTGTGTTAAAATAAAAGCAGATATAACATTTAAAACTATGCTATGTGTAATAAAAACAATGCAGAACATATGGTATGGCCTATGGGGAGAGAGGTGGTGTAGGGACATTAGGGGCCCGACGAGTATGGACACTGTAGGATGGGAGGAAGGCAGAGGGTTATGGACACTGGAGGATGGAAGGAAGGCAAGGGGTTATGGACACTGGAGGATGGAAGGAAGGCAGGAGGTATATAAACAGAATAGTATATGCACTTAGGTGGGGAAAGAGATGGAGACTGGATGGGGGAAGGCGGTAGAGGGGTATGTACACTGAGGTGGGGATGAAGGCAGAAGGGTATGGCGTCTCAGGTGGAGAGGGAGATGGACACTAAAGGGCGGATGGACATTAGGGGACAGGGGGACTGGTGGGACAGGAAAATTGAATGGTACTGGGAAAGAAAAGCAGTTTCAGAGGACATGGTGAGAGGTTACAATGCTGATGGGGTGCCAGGAACATACAATTGTACTGGGCCTCAAAAACCTATTAATCCATTAAATCTCATATGCTATGAGGAATGCATCTGCTGTAATGTCTTACTTGTCATAGAGGTCTTTAGTTGAAGGTGATTTATTTTAAGTGAGGGCTTCCTAATAACAGAACACGAGCCACATCTGTAAGAACTGGCCTCCAAAACCATTAGTGACACCTAAATATAAATCTTTCAAGAAAAGTAACCAATGATGGCGGGGGTTCCCTTCTTTTTGCCCTGAAGAAATATAATAGGAATTGAATTTAATTTGTTTAAGTTCTTGTGGATTTCATTATCATATAAAGTGAGTCAGCAGATTTGGAAAATTTCCCAGAGCACGATGTGTGAGACGCTCACTTACATACAGGTCATAAATGATCTTATTATGTTGTTATGTATCGGCTCTGTTGTACATGTAGCTGCACACTATTTCATGCATAGTTCTCACAACATTCCAGTCTCTGGGATGGGCGACGTTTAACAAGCAGGTTCTTGCAGGAATACTGAGACAGATGCGCATGGCTTGGGATCATTGTGCATTAAAGGGACACTCCGGCCATCATATGCACTTTAATCCATAGGATAGTTGAGAGCTCCCTTTGAATGTTTGTGGTTTGTCTTTGCAAAATACATGTGGAGATTCTGGAGAATCTCCCCATCTGCATTTGCCCCTTTCTCTTTTGCCATGCAGGGAATGGGTTCAGCTGAACACATCTCTTGACATATGATATACAGCGGTGCACACTGGCCCCTGGGCCCATATATCTTATCTGTTCCATGAAGCGGCAACCTGACCGGGTCCCGCAATGTGCCCCAATAGTCCTCCCTGACACTGCCCACTGAGAAGTAATGTCATAACGTTGAGGGAGCTACAGGCCACAAGAAACATTTGGAAGTGGAGGATGCGGTAAGTACTGTGTGTGTGTGTGTGTATATATATATATATATATATATATGTGATAAAAACAACAATCTTTCAACAGGCTGCACGCCAACAATCCTCCGGTGCTCCCTGCCATTATCAGCACACCCATGGTTCCTCCCAGGGAACGGATTCAAAGACCCACAGCGCCATTATTGATGAGTAAGCACTATCTATGTGCGAAACGCTTTAAACTTTGTGCTTTTCTCTCCCACTGATTATGCATGTATTGCGGCACTTTATTGCACATTAAAGCTCCTTAGATTGTTCCTTTGAGTGCAAAACCTGCATATTTGTGTATATATGTATAGGTATGTGTGTGTATGTGTGTGTGTGATTGTATGTATGTGTATAATTATGTATATATTGGGGGGGGGGTGACAATAGCAGTTAGAAAGAGGAAGAAAATGCGAAAGGCTGACATGCAAGATAAAATAAAAAAGTGAGGAAAAGATGTCAGCAAGTGACGTGCAAAAAAGGAACAAAAATATATATACAAGCACATCAATAAAGCAAACTTGTTTTTATTATTCAGTTCTGCATGACAAGCTATATGTCAAATAAAATAACAGTGCTCATGTGTTCATCTGTTTCTTCACAACCTCTATCATGTGCTTAAAACATAATATTTACTGACATAAACAGAACAGCTTTATCTTCATTGGCTGATTTTTTTTATTATGTTTACCTTTTTTGTTTCTCCACAAAAACACTCAAAATATCCTTTGAATAAAATCTGTTGAAGTATTACAAAAAATAAAATAAAAAAACAAAAGTATATTCAGACAATTATTAGATATGAACCAAATGGGATAGTATGGGCCAAGCTGGTCCTCCTGATGTTGAACGGGTCCTAAGACATAAGAATTAGAAGTGCTTTAACCATCTCTGCCTTTGCACACTTCCCATAACGACAACCAAAGCCTAAGCCTATGCTGGCTCTCCCACCTAAGGTTTTATTCTTGTTGATTAAACTCTTTTTTTGTGTGCCAGGTATACGTAAGTATTACGCAACGTGTGTCTATTGTTTGTAAATCTCGGGGCTTTCTGCCATTGCTCTGCTAATCCAGTCTATTGTAAATACGTTGGCCTCAGTTTGAAGGGCAGTCTTAAAGTGTAAACAGTCTGATGATCCTATCACCTACGCACACATAGTCCTTCCTTACTAGAGAATGCAAGAATCGGAATCAAATGTAACAGAATTTGAGTTCTAATAAAATAGGTTAATATTAAGACCATGAAACATACTCTTCTCCATCGTTTAGACCTCATTGTGGCCAGGGTGTTCCACACAAGAGCTGAGTGGGACTCATCTGATGGAACTGAGGATTGTCAGTTGGATAAGAACCATGAGACAATAAAAATAAAGATTATACCTTTACACCACAAGGTACGTGGATTTCAATGCAGACTTTTGGATCCAAGTGGTTATAACCAACATTCACACATCTCTAGATGATCCACTATAGAGGCAGCAAGCAAATGGTACAACTCTAAAAGGATGAATTTAGAAATCACTGAATATTTTCCTGCACTTCTCCTGGTTAAATCACCTTGATCGCAAATCAAATTTTATTGAACATAAAAGAGTCTGTATTGCATGAAACCGTTCTTGCAAAATATAAATATTCTCTGATCTCTAGATATGGGGAAACATCTATAAAGTAATTATGAAGTCTTACTGGCTTCCACCCAGAATGCATTGTAAAGCTATTTTATGACTAGCCTGAAGGCATTTGGTAACTTTTGTCCTATTACATAGATCGGTACATTCTGTTTACTGCAAATGCAATTATTTGCATTTAACCAACTTAATCTAATAAATCCCTCCAATGCGGCATTTATATGTTTGTCTGCATTACCTCATAGATAAACTATCATTTTTAGCTCTTCTAGAGCTTTACCTTCACGTTCAGTGATACTACTTTCTCTTGCAGGCAAGACCTTGTTCTTCCAATGTCTTGTAAATGGAAATATATAATTATATCACTGTTGCTGTAATTAATATGAGCTACTAGTGTGAGGAACCTGATATTCACATCTTATTATAATTACTAATAAGCCAAGTTCTTGATGACATCATTCACCTGGTATACTGTGCTATATGGAAGCGAATCTGTAACTTCAAGAGGATCTAGTGCCGTAGGTTATAGTCCTCGTGATTTTAGCTTAACAAAATCAAACATTTTCATTAAAACTATGAAGTTCAATTTAGACAGCAAAACGGGCCAGCTTTTAGCTATACGACGCATAAGAGTGCACAAGAACCAAGTCAACTTGGTGAATGCAGTGACACAAAATGAAGCATTTTACATTAAATTCGTCTGAGATCTAACGCTTTAGGAAATTGGAAGTTTCTCTGTTCTCTGCCTGGATGAGTAAGATTGTATCGCCGCAGACCTTCTCAAACAACAACTTTTGATGTGTTTGTGAGAGGAATCTTTGGTGTGTGTGAATGGGAACATGGTTGGGTTCCAATGGCCCTTTTCAATGTTTAAACTGTATTCATAGTATACATATTCGTATATATAAGGGACCGAAAAAGTTACTGCATGCTGAATTCTTGTATCGATCATTTTGCACTAAAATTCCTGCATTCAGACATTTATCTCATCTACCCAATGCTCATCTTGATATCCATAATATTACTTTTAGTGAAGGGTATGGTTAAATGAATATACATCCAAATGACTATCCAGATATACCATAAGACAGGTTTCTAAGAAGGCATAGGGGCCACGGGAGTGGGGCTTATTGAAGCGTTGCTTTGAAAATAAATAATAATTGACTGAAACTCACGTTCCATTTCCATGCCCCGCTGATATCGCAGACTCCTTACAAATACCATTTTTCATCACCTTCATCAAGAACAAAGCGGGGGGGGGGCACGATGAAACAAATCAGTATTTCATCAGAATCTGTCAAATTAATATTTTTGGAAAGCAACCTTCTGTTAAATCTGCCCCATTTTTAGTTGGCAATGTGTGGTAATTAATGACATAAAATATATTAATTAACACATATCTTGTGTTTCTGAACAGATACCAAAAATAAAAACAATAGCTTTTGTACTATAGGAGGATTAGGTTCTAGCAAACTGACCCAAAATGTAGTATAGTATTCTCGTAATTTGTTTATTTTGAAAAAACATTTTTTAATCAAGCAATCAAAGTGTTGTGGGAATTGCCCTTTTTAGAACATAAAGGGTGGCTTTATCATTTTGAGTTAGGGCGGTAAATCTTGCCAATGATATTATCACACTTTAATACATTGCTCACACCTCTGCCCAATTAAAGTGTTGAATTTCAGTACACATATTCGTATAGAATGGAATAGATTAGGTTTCAACGCTTTCATATGAAAAAGGAACACGTTTAGTATTAAACCTTAACGAGGTTAGTATCAATTAGTTGTATTTTTCCAGGCCTATTGTAGAGCATTTTGTGCAAAGCTGTAAAGATGTCCTAACCATTAAGATCCTTACAGATTGTCATTATATTAGAATTACCGACTCACAGCCTTTATATCTCTTTTGCACCAGCAATACTACATACAGTATACAGGGATTTAAATTGGCCCTGACACGTTTAGGCCAGCAGCTGATAAATGAAGTATGTGCGGCTGTTCTTTACGCTTGTAAATTTGCCACGTGAATCCGGCTCGAGGCTGCGCATTAATGGGCCGGATCTGCTTTTTTTTTCTTAAAAAGGTTATTACTGAAATTTCTCAACTTAACAAAATATTCATCCGTTCTGCTTATAAAATGTTTCCCTTCGTTTAGGGTTATAATAAACATTGACTTATTTATTCATAATCTCTTACTAATAATAATTATAAAACCAAATTGCAGAAAATAAATGGAATGTTATTCAGAATACATAATATCTTATAACATGTTATAAAAAAAACAGGATTGGAGCATGTGAAATACCATTGTAATGAAAGAGTCCGTTAGAAGTAGTAGTTTAAAGAATATAAAAAGTATGGCTATTATATAAAAAGTGCAACATATAAAAAGACTATGAATACATGCAGTTCCAAGCCAAATATTGCTTTTATCACCGGTTTATTCAGAGACTTGCATTCTTTTCCCTTTCCCGTTGCACTTCCTTTTATTTTCTGGTCAGTTCTGCCTGGAATTTCCTTACTTCCAAAATCTCCTTTTAGTGTATTGTTGGGTTTCCTATGTGGGATTCACCATCACAGGGTGCCAGTTCATGATACATAATGAGTTTTCATTAAGTTCTTTTTTTTTTGTGTATACTATAAAATTAGCTATTGCAGTAAATACGGAGAACGGATCCAGTATTTGCTTTCATTTCTAAAAGTCAACTTGGGTTGAATGTTTATAGCCCTAAAAACATAGTTACAATAAAAAATTCTGACCACTATTTTCACATAGATAAAGAGAATATTGTATATATTTTTGATAAGTATTCTGGATCCACGGAGAAAACGTTAATCATAAGTGAATGGGGATTTTAAAAATACCTGTGATTTTTTTTACTGTGATATTTTTGCTGAACAAAACCCAAAAATGCAACGTGAAGGGTGTGAGAATTAAACCTGTCCTTAAAATGCAGATGGAGTGTCTTGAACCGTTTCAAAGGGCCTAGAATTGGATATAAGCAAATTCATTTTTGTTTTCACCAATGCAGTTACAGTTTATAATTTAGTTTCATTCTGAAAGTCCAGAATACCATAATACATACATTTTACATTTTCTTTGCTTGCTTCTTGGTCATTTAGACATGTACCAAAATTCTCTGTTCTTAAGTTCATTCACTTAATGTACCAGACATTGTATACGATAAGACCAGGAAGAACCTTTAGATTCCAGAATACAGGAACGTTTTATAATCATTCATGGTTAAGGAAGTGAAAGAGTGAGAACAATGCTGACTAGGGCGGCAAATCGGAGAATGAATAACTATGAAGTATTTGCCACAGAATGAACAACAAGGCACAAGTCTGCTGAGTAGAATGAGTCTATGACCGACAACTGATATACACCTAAAACTGTTATACTGTTTGGCAAAAAAAAACATTTTTATAGAACAAAGGAACTAATAATAAGGAAAGAGGAGATAAAAGTAAATTTTGGTAAGAGAAATCCTACTCAACTGTTTGTATATGCTAAGAGAATAGGCTAAAAGGGAGAAAAGCATCTTCACATATTATTAGACGATGCTAAAAAATGAGAATCCATAAAATAACATAAAACGTTAAAAAAGTCCCACTCTCGCCTCCTAAAATAAATAATTCTAAGCACTTGAATTATGCAAGAAGTTTCAACATGAAACAATTAGCAAGAATGAAAGCTCAGAATTTAGAAAAGCAAAAAAAAAGAAAAAATTCCATTTGTGTCACTCTGATGTCTAATATTCAGAACATGTACTTATCAAACATTGATTTAATTACATATGTGTTAAGTAGATTAGAATTTAATGAGGTGATACTGAAAATGTTGAATTTTTAAAAAAACAGTAAAACATTTCTCTGCCGTGACTACACTCTTGTGGGTAGAGGACCGCCATAGCAAACCCTACAGGCATTATTACTATCCCAAGTAGTAGAATAAAACATGGTATGGCATTGTTCATATGATACCAATGATCCGTAGAAAGCTTCAAATAACATAAAGGAGGGATGATGAAGACCAGAGGGGTTGCACTCAGAACACCCTGCAATAAAAGACATAACAATGCTAAGAAATGCATCTTGTTTATACTGATATCAGAAAACACAGAAAGTCAGAAACGCCTTTTGGGTCATTGTACTAAATTGTAATCATATTGAAAAAAGTTTGTTCCAGGCTGTCAAATTACTGAACTATTGAGGTCTATTCGCTAAATAGGGCGTTTGCATATTTCTATATGTTATGAAAGGGAACCCCCAGTGAACCCCCTGCTGCAAGAATGAATAGCTTAGTTAGTGAGGCTCCATAATACTTTATGTGTCACTGGATATATTGAATCCCGATCCGGAGACCATTGCTTCAGAAAAACGTAAGCAATTTAGAGAGAATTAAGAGAAGGGCCGCTAAAATTCTACATGGTCTTACAACAAAAAATACCAGAATACCCTTTTTTTCCAGATGGTCAGAATGGTAAACGTAAAAGATACCAAAACTCTCAGAGTAATATATCAGATGATGTGTCATGTCCTAGTGTTAACATTTTAGAATGTAACACTGCTTGTCCCCAATTAATATTCTACTTTATTTTAAAAAAACTCTGTATTTTTGTTAAGCACATAAAAAGGTTTTGGGTTATACAGTTTACTTTTATGCTTCTAATTTTACCATTTTAAATAGCTGCCTATTATTATTGCATAATATTTATCTTATTAATTGACAACTAAATTCTTTATTCTTACAGATTATACTTACGTTGAGTTCGAGGACCATCCCGAGGCAATCGCTGCCCAAAGATATGGCTGTAGTTAGACAAACAACCAGCAGGGTCACTGCTAAATGAAGGCTGTATGTAAGTTCTCCTCCAAAGAATGTATTTGCTATTACCTGCACAAAATAAGGAACGGTTAAATACTGTATTTTTTATGAAAAGCCATAGCACAGATGCAAAAGGACTTGAAGTAGCAGTGACATCTACTGCCAAATTAAGAAAACTGTAAGTAGCATCAGGATTTACAAAAAAAAGTAATTATGGCTTGGAGACTGGGAGTGGCAGATAATTGAGTTGTCAACTGAAGACAAATGGAAGAGTCCCAACAGTTGTAATAAACGCCAAACTGTGTATATGTGAGATATTATTTATCTAATCTGTCTATCTATCTATCTATGAGATGATATTGGTCAAGCATGTTGAAACTCACCTCCCTGGCCACAAAACATTCCATTGGGTAGGTAAGAATGATTGTTATTGCATAGCAAAAACGTCCAATTGTAGCCAGGTTATCATCTTTGCAATAATTCTCAAACAGATCCCCTATAAAAGACAAATATAAGTCAGGTGTATATATTGAATACCTGATAAAGGACTAAATGTGACTAAATGTGACAATTTGCACCATAATTGCTCTTCACATGTTTTTTGGAACTTTAATTTTATGGTTGGTTCTCCATCTTAAAAATTATGCTACTAAAAAAAAAGGATTACTCTGAACCTTGTAAGCCACACTTACCCTGACACTCCTTATGGATGTAGAATTTTTAATATTAAGATCACAAGGAAGATAAAAAGTGTCTTTTCTTGAATCAAACAAAAGTCTCCTTATTCACCTGGTAAATTGGTGTTTAGAATAAAAGATTGTCCAAGGTTTCAAGTTTTAGAAAATGTTTGCGATAAAAAGGACACACAGATATTATTATTAATTGAAACAGAATATGCATACGATTAGTTTGCAAGAATATTTTAGCAGATGAAATACTTTTATTGCAAAACATCAGATGTGTAAATTTATTTGGCAGACACAAAAATAAAGAAACAGATAAAAGTCAGTGAACAGCTAATATTGGACTTTTCATTTGTAAACAACATTTGCTGTTTATCTTAACAGATGAAACTCCCTATAAGACTTGACATATGTCCTCTTCTATACCTTCTGAACCTATAGATGTATGCAACAAATACAGAAGCTCATCTTTTCTGACCCTGTTGGGTGGAACTCCAGTTTTCTGTAGTCTTTTTTTTTGTATGGAGTTCCCAATTCCTCTTCTCAGCATACAAAGTATGCAACACTGTTGCATTCACAGTGACATTCAATATTCAGGTTACGCATATAACATAACCTCACTACCACTTAGTTATCCCTCCACTTAAGGGCAAAATAAAAGGCTTCCAAACTACATAAATCCAGACTGCTTAGTGTTTCACGGCCTCCATGAGATCCACAAATGAACCTCCTGGTGAATTGAAGGTGTGTTTCATTTAAACCCCAGTAACTGCTACATCAGCAGATATCAATTAACTAGATTGTAGTATTGGGCTTAAACTGCAAGCAGTTAACCCTTTCTTCAGGGAAACTCTTATACACACCATCACAGGGACAAATAGGGATTCTTTTAAGAAGGTGTTATTTGGCAAGATGCTGGGGGGTTGCTTTTTGTATTGTCAGTACTAGATTGAAGCCTTTTATTAGTTCAGTATTACAAAAGTGCAGTGTAACCCAACTACTGGTAACTTGTAGTGAGCATAGACAGATGGGGGCAGGCTGGTTTGTTTTTGGAGCAACTTAGGAACCCAGCCATGAGGGCTTCTCAACATTAGGACAAGCCACTAGCAGACAGGGAACTTCTCCAATGCTCAAGGCCAACCCCACCATTAGGTAAACTAGGCAGATGGCAAAGACACAAAGTTGGAGAATGAGGCTATACCATGAAGCTCTTAGCAAGCAAGAAAATTCCGGCAGATGGGGTGATGGAGACATGGTTTGCTTAGATTGTTAGATGTGACCCTGGCAATGCTAAGGGACTGCTCAAAATAAGGTCACCTCATACCGTTTGTTTTCTAAATTAAGCCCTGAAACTAAATATCAAGTTAATGAGTAATGTTCTCTTTGCTCAATAAAGCATGTTTTGTAACAAGGACTATCTGCCATAAAAGTGGTTATGTTATCTTCTCAAAAAAAAACAACAAAATAATGGTGATAACTTGCCTAGATCATGATGAAATTACAAAGGAACAGTTAAAATATCTCATAAAGAAATGTGTAAAAGAGATTACCCTGAGTAAGTCCAGTGAATGACATATATCCAAAGATTGAGTACTGTAAACTGATAAGCAATGACAGTATCATTGACGTATGGGTTATACGAGACCAGTTACCGACTGTAGCTTCTTCTAGAGATCCATAAATCAGGAAGCAAGCATGGTGGCACATGAATACTGCAATACAAAATATCACCATTTAATAATCATTTAAAATAGGCCTGTCATGGGGAGGGGACTAGCGCAAGGAAGGTAGAAAATCCCACTTGAGTTATTGCTTTAAAGACCATGGGACACTACCAGAAGTCTTTGGTATGTTGATATTAGGATTTCTAGAGTAATCTGAACTTTAGGCAACATTCTGGATCTTTTGTGTGCCCTTATTATGGGTTTTGTATGCATTCCCTTTGTGTCAATGTGCCTTGGACAGGACTGGATAGTGCACAATGAGTGAGGACCTCCCTCTGCTCTCGTGTCATAGCATCCATACTTAATTTCATTAT
Organism: Spea multiplicata; assembly: GCA_009364415.1. NCBI lineage: Eukaryota > Metazoa > Chordata > Amphibia > Anura > Pelobatidae > Spea > Spea multiplicata. Next base: position 113,811 of record VKOC01046607.1, on the reverse strand, counting down.
TTTCAATAGAAAAATGGTTGGGCTACTTTGTAACATTGTGATAATCTGCATGCAGTGAATTTAGTAACAAATGTATTTATTTTTTGTAAAATAGTTGGATATGGAAGTGATGCTGAGGTTTTTGTCCATCCGTACTGCCTTACGCAGGAGTGTTCCAGGCAGTTGTAATATCTCAAGGTATGAATAAACTGTCTAGTTGAAGCACAGAGGATTATACTCCAGAGCAAATCACACGATATTCAAAAGTTGTATTTTTTTATGGAAAAAATATATTCTTACCAAATGACATGACACCAACTGCTTGCACTGCATTTGACTTTGCAAAAACCCATGCATCTTCGGTGGGGGGTCTAAAGTACAGATGATTATTTTAGAGAATTATACAGATTGTCGATATATATGTTGAACAAAGATCAATATGTTTATTAGGAATCTGTTACACTGTGGGGGAAAATGTTGGGTTTTTCGCTTGCTGCATGTTATTGTTTCTCTTTGTATATCCTGTCAAACTAACATAATTTATAATTTTGACTGGGTAACTAAAATAGCCCAGGGAGAACATGGTCTATCTAGATTTCGGTAAGGGATTCAACACTGTCCCCCATGCAGTCTTCTTTAGGTTTGCATGTTAAAATAGTTGAATGGATAACAAAAGGATTGAGGAGGCAGAAGGTTGTAGTTAATGGTGTAAATTCGGAGGAAGGACTTGTCACTAGTGGGGTACCTTAGGGATCAGTATCAGATGATACAAATGTCTTCAACAGGGTAGACCTTCCAGTCAAATGGCAAATTAGGAGAATAGTTGAGAGTGTGGCAGCTGCAGTTTAATCTTCATAAATGTAACATAATGCACTTAGAAGAGCGAGGGGAGATGCAACAGAAACATTTAAATATTTAAAAATGATTTAACAAAGTGCAGGAGGCAAGCTTGTGTGAAAGGGGCAGAATGTTAGAAGAAGAGGCCACAATGTACAACTAGAGGGTCAGAGGCTTAGATATCATGTAAGGAAGTTCTACTTTACTGAGTGGTAGATAAATGGACTTGAATCCCTTACATTAGGAAATATGGGCAGACTAGATGGGCCGAATGGTTCTTGTCTTCCTTTTTTATTAATACTGACAATATATTACAATTACACATTAGCCATGCAACGACGGCTGTGCAGAATTGAATACTCTTACCACCTATAAAGAGCAGAGTGTTTAGTAGCGCCACTTATTTTGTTGTCTGGTGTGGCAGTGTGCAATGAAGCAGTGCAAGAGTTTTTACTTAAGTACTATTTGCATCTGCAAAATAATATATTTTTTATGAATTTATTTATGTTGACCAAATATCCTAGCATTGCCATTAGCCACGTTCACTAGAACTAAAGTTTTGAAAAGTTTTAAAAACTAAAATTTGGGGCATTTGAAATGTTGGTAGGTTATTGTGGACTCCACAAAGTCTCTTAAATGTTTACAGTGATGATGGAAATTTGACTAAATTCTCCTATAGCAACCAATAACATCCACAAGGCTTATCACAGAAAGCTCTTTTAACACCCCCCTAAAATAAGTGTGATACTGTTCTATGGTGCTAGTATATGTAGTATACACACGTGTCTTTATAACACACACTTTTAGAGCAGCCATGGCTAATGAAATGTCTTTTTTTTAAACAAAAATAATGGCCTCTTTGCTTTGTGAAAGGTTCTTATTCCACTGAGAATTGGGTTCGGGAAGTGCATTTTTATAAAAACAGAACCTAAAACAGTCATTTATTATCGTTTTCAGTTTCGTATTTCCTACTTGTGACCCACAAACAAAACATTCCCTCTTTTTCTTCCCAAGCTATCTTTTGAAAGGACATTTTTTCCCACAGTTTGCAGACGTCTTTACTTTATCCATGTTTGTTTATGAACCGACTGTGTCAGCAAAATATAAGGCAACAGATTAAAGTAAATTAAAATAAAATCTGAACTACGTTTTGGTCTTTTAATATGATTGTTATACCCTATAAGTGCAAAAAACAATGCAAGATGTATGAATTATTCTTAAACATAAATGACATTTTACATCAAATATAGTGGTACTATATTGAGGATGTTTTAACATTTGTAAATGTGTATGTTAAGACAAACCTGAAAAAGGGCTGACAATAAATTAATAAACACCCATTTGACACTGTACTCGATGTCAGTTAATTGGTTTACTTATGTGACATCTTCTTAATCTAAAACAAAACAATTTATTTTTATTTTTAATTTCACTGACTTTTTGCGGGATTAATGTCTAAATGCGTGTTAATTACTATAATCATATAGGGAGATATTTTGTTTGTGTTAAATAAATTTCTTATGAGAATGGCTTTTGGTGGCCCTCTAGTGGCGATAAAATAAAGCATTTCTACGTTCCCTATCCCACAGAAGATGTTATTTCAATGATTGTGGTGGAAATGGCAAAAGCAAAAATGAAGGCAGAGATGATACTGATAAATCAAAATATTAATTGCTTTAATATATACACAATATAGTGTGCATGTGTGATCCTATCATAGAATCGGCTTTGGTAGAGAGTTATCCATATGTAACAGAAATTAATAATGATGTTCCATCCCTATAATTTATAATTAGACACATACATGATCAAATAATTCTAATAATTATCATATACAATTATTTGTATCCATAGATTTTGTTACAATGCAGTGCTCAGAGCCCTAAAAATCCCTAGAGTTTTCCCTAATTTTAAGCTTTTTCTCTTATGATATAATAAATACGTATTATTCAGAGCAGTGACATATTTACCTAAGTTAGGGTAGCCCCACAAGCTACTCCTTCTCACCAATTCTCTTACTGTTGAATACTAGGATATGATATCATATACTGGGGCTCTGGAGCTGGTCGGAAATTAACTAGGAGGCTGTGCCAACACGGTACAGTTCTCCATGGAGCTAATAAGATGACAAGATCACTGATCTTCCTTTTAACTGGCCCATTGAATGGTGGCTCCAAAAAGGAGCCTGATTGATTATCTTAGTACACTAAAATGAAAAGCAAAAATCAGCCGGGTGAAAAAGAAAGTACGGTTTCTTTGAATTCTGTGGTTTTACATATGAAGACAAAATAACAATCACCTGTTCCTTACCAGGTCTAAAAAATATGTAACTACAACCTCAGATGAACAACACCACCTGACATATTACACTGTGTCATGATTTATTCAATAAAAATAAAGCCAAAATGGAGAGGCCATGTGTGAAACTCTTACTGCGTCCATATGAGTTAAGATGCAAAGTACCAGACATACCAGACATAATCAAATGCCCTTGCTTAATTGATCATCAGCTAGTGTGACCGCCTCTATAAAATTTGTTTGCTAGTCTGAAGCAATCAGGTGTGTGTTAACACAATGCCAAGCAGGTAAGACACCAGCAATGATCTTAAAGAAGCAATTGTTGCTGCTCATCAATCTGAGAAGGGTTATAAAGCCATTTCCAAACAATTTAAAATCAATCATTCTACGGGGAGAAGGATTATTCAATAGTGTAAAACATTTAAGACAGTTGCCAATCTTCCCAGGAGTGGACGTCCCAATAAATTCACCCCAAAATCAGACCGTGCAATGCTCATGACAGTACAATTATCAAAAGACTGAACAATTATGGTTTGTTTGGAAGGGTTGACAGGAGAAAGCCTCTTCTCTCCAAAAAGAACATGGCAGCATGACTTATATTTGCAAAGTTGTATCTAAAGAAACCAAAAACCAAACACAGCATATCAGCACAAGCGCCTCATCCAAACTGCAAGCACGGTGGTGGAGGGGTGATGATCTGTGCTTCTCCTGCAGCCACAAGGCCTGGGAACCTTGCAGTCATTAAGTCCACCATGAACTCCTCTGTATATCAAAGTATTTTAAAGTCAAATGTGAGGCCATCTGTCTGACAACTAAAGTTTGGGCGAAACTGGGTCATGCAACAGGACAATGATCCAAATCAGACCAGCAAATCTACAACAGAATGGCTGAAAAAGAAATGAATCAAGGTGCAAGGGGTTGCAATGGCCCAGTTAAAGTCCAGACCGCAACCCAATTGAAATGCTGTGGCGGCCTTAAGAGAGTTAAGCATAAACAAATGCCCACAAACCTCAATGTACTGAAGCAACATTGTAAAGAACAGTGGGCCAAAATTCCTCCTCAACGATGCAAGAGTCATACAGAAAAGATCATACAGAAAATACCCAGTTATTACTGCTAAAGGTGGTTCTAAAAGGTATTGAATCTTAAGGTGTAATTAGTTTTTCAAACATAGCTTCTCTTCTTGGCTTTATCTTTGTTGAATAAATCATGACACGGTGTAATACATCATGTGTTGTTGTGCATCTGAGGTTGTAATTTTTAGACCTGCTAGGGAACCAATGATTATTATTATGCCCTGATCTGTAAAATCATAGAATTCAATGGGGTGGTACTTTTTTCACACGACTGTAAAGATAAGTTCATCAACCTTATGTTTTAATGAGCATCTATGAGCCACTGTAAAAATCTACTTACATGATTGAAGTCAAAGATGGTGTTCGAATTATGACAATCAGAAGGACAATAGTAGTTAAAACGAGAGACACCAATGATACCTACAGGAAAACAATAACACTTATTCATCATGTTTTCCGGATGCTAATTTCTGCTAAATCTATGAATCATTCAGTGACATTAATTCATTATTCAACAACCAATTCAGAGTAACATCTCCTAGGAAAAGTTTTATGGTTGCATTTTTACATTTCACACTCTCTATTATCCTTACCCTCGGTTTTACAAACCAAAATACCACTTTGTCAAATTGAAATATAACTACATTTTTGCAGGAACAGCACTTTATTATGGATATCTCTGAGTCTAAAAGACCAGAAATATGTGTAAATACAAGAACTACCAAGGAAATCTATGTTTGGATTTTTTGGAATTAACAGCCATGCATGCTTATACTGTAAAAGTTCCTTTGAAGCTAGTGCGGACTCTGTGCGGATGTCTTGTATGAGCAAACCTGGCAACTTTCCGGGATTAACCCAGAGTCTAAAGGTACAGCGCACCTTCCCCGGGTCTTGAGCCTAGCAATGCCCACAGGCTGAGACTTTAAGTTAACAAAATGAAATGCATAATAATAATACTAGCTGGTTATAGAATCATACTGTACCTTTCCAAGATTTTGCATATTCCGATACAATGCTATTGGAAGAGTTACTACCACTGTAGTAATCAAGATAGCAAAACGTCGATCAGCAAATATACTTTCTATAGAAACTGGAAAAAGAATAGGTATTTAATTTTGTGTATCTAAACAAATAGATGTAATACATCATTATTTATACCGGAACGTGTACCTTTGGGTCCTTTCATCCAGCTTTACATGGCTTCATAAGTACACGTGAGTACACGTGAGTAATCTAGATCTTTCTATTGGTGAATAAACCCATTCTGTGTGAAGATCGTATTGGATTTATTTATACTGTATTTTGTTAACCTTTCCAACAATCATTGCAGCCTTTACCACCATTTTACATATAAAGTTACACTTCAGTTTCAGAGTCTAGACAGTTCAGGTCTATTCTGCTAATTATGGTGTTTGTTAGCAGTCCTGGTGGTTTGCTTTCTCTCCCTCTGTACAGTGAGAAGGGGCAGGCAATATCCGGCATTCTACATCCAGTTTGGGAACATTGTAAATAACTTAACTAAATTCACTTCTTAAAGTCAAGAATTGATAAGATGCTGATTTTAATTTGAAGAAATCGAGTGAAGTTGCTCACCTCCAGGAATCCGTAGAAGTATTTTTGGCAAAATGTCTCCTGTTATTATGTTATAGCTAACCATTGCTGAAAAAAAAGAGATAATATTTTAAATAATTTACCGTATAAGAAAGCATTTGTTGTGAAAACATGTTGATACATTGATGAGAAAGCAAATTACATGTGAAATTTCAGAATAATTTGAGAAATATTTATGCTAAATGTCACGGATTAGTATTTTTAATAAATCTTATAGTAAAAGGCTGCCCAGCTGCAGAAGTCTTCTATGGTTTGTAAATTATCAACTGTAGACTAAATCGTAATTCCATTGATCCGGTTTGCTGCTGTTCATTTGAACAAATGGAAAACAAACACTTTTTAGTGTTCTTCATGGTAGTAAAAGGGTAATAATTATACGGTCAGAGGCATAAGCAGGTATTTGGCAGAAGTGATATGAAGAATTCTCATCAGAGGATACAAGAGAGTCTTTGCTTGATTGTTGAATTTTATTTCACATTTGGTGATACATAAGAAATCTTAAATGATATTGTCTCTTTTGTGAAAATATACAAGTTTAATGAAATAGGATCCTAGGAGGAATTTTAGGCTGTCTCACGCCAGATACTATAACACTAAATCCATGTACAGTAACAAAGCTATTAACGTGTTAAATTACTGTGTGTATATATATATTATTGTGCTGGAGCAGGTAATCACACACAGTAATACTTGCCTTCCTTCTCTACAGTGACAATTTTGAATATGGTTAAAAAATATAACTCCCCATGTGCACAAATGTATGCCGTACTCACGTCTTGTTGATTTCAAACAATGAGTTAAAATCCCATATCTTACCGGCAAATGGGTATAAAAACTGTAAAAGTGAAAGTATAACATAGCCAGGGAATCCAAATGTCCTGCTGACCAGTGACTGGTATGTAGACGTGCCGGACATCGACCCGGCTTTAATCAACAATATCATAGAGTAATCTGCCAAAGAGAGAGTGTCATATACCATCCATTATAATGATGTCTTCTTGCAGCTAAAGAAAGAACGTTTGTCTGTCTATTGTAAGGATTGAAAGTTTAGAGAAGCTCTGTCTCCAAATACTTGACATTAAACAATACAGGTTTTTTTTATAAAGAGGAAGCCTGACAGAATATGGAAATATGTTTTTCTTTGATTATTAAATACAGTCCTGTATATAGTAATTTAATTTAGGATTTAACCTAAATCTAAGACAAGGCCAAGTATTGATTAAGGTCCCAGTCTCTACATTAGGAAAAATGGGCAGACTATATGGGTCAATGGTTCTTATCTGCCGTCAAATTCTATGTTTCAAGAAAACATAGTTACAGCGGCTGAAAAAAGACATGCGTCCATCAAGTTCAGCCTTTCCTATATATGTTAATTTGTTGCATGTTTTTTTATTTCAATTTATTCCAATAAACATCCTTTATCTGCCATTGTTGTCAGTCTTATGATATTTTTGGTGACTTTCCCTACTGAAACAGCACACTAAGCTAATTATTTAAGGCAAGTCTCTTTTTCCAATGAAATCCTTTCCTTAGCAGACTTTCTTTAGTCAGCGTGTCGGTGAGTAGGACCGAGTCATACTATTGTTTTCTACAAGGCAGCATACTTAGCAGTGAGTGTTTGTACAATAGATAACAAATCTATGGCTAATATGCAGCTTTATCAATATAAATATGAATATGCAGCTAGTATTATATTATACAAGAAAACTTGGGACGCTAACTTTTATTGTGATACTAGATATATATATATATATATATATATATATATATATATAAATATTAGGGTTTAAGCATTTTAACCTTTATTTGAGCTCACAGGGCACACATTTGCACTGGTATACCGTCATCCTATCAATGTAACTGCCAATCATTTATTGTAAATATCTTTAAAACCGCTATATAGTGTATAACAATGTAAAACTATCCACTTTATTTTCTGGGGACAGTACTTTATATAATAACAACTACAGATAATTTCAATAATCTGCCATTATAAATACATACAGAATAAATTACACTTTTGCAGAAATTGTTTCTAGTATAATTAAAATCTTAAATATTTTTCTTGAATATGTTAATCGCATGTTATTTTAAATTTCCATAGTTTCTTGAATAAAATTGAGAGTTTGTCTTTAGTTCTATTGGCAGTGTTCTGGATTTTTGTCTCTGTTGTTTTAAAAGCCACTAATTAAAAACCTTTCAACACAAAAACATATATTTTTTTGTCTGAAAACAGAACCTTCAGGGTTTAGAGATGGGAAACAGCTTAAATATGTTCTCCTAATTCATTTATCACAGCCTAACGTATTTTCGAAAAGGGTTGTATGGTACAACGTATACCAAATACTCCCCTAAGCAAAAAGATAATAGATATTGTACCCATTTCAAGAGCTAGAAAGAACATTGGTAAGATAATATGCCATGTTTTCTTAATAAAAATGTCAAGACAGAAACAGATTCATGTAATTTATTAACATTTTTAACACTGGCTTTGTTTTAATCAAAATCAATCCAAGATATCAAAACATTTATTACTTATTTGTATTAAAAATAAATTAGTCATAACAAAGGCCAATATACTTTTATGTTATGTAGTTCCATTATGCAATAAAAAGTTAAACAATAATTATTTTTAAAAAGTTATAATATTTTCGGCACATGAAGGGTGCAATGGGTAGCAAGGCAGTCAGCTCATTTGCCTATCTACACAGGCAGAAATATCTAAAAACGTAGAAATCAGAAATAAAAACTATAATTCTAATAGTCACAATACATTTTTGGATTTGTTTTTCCAAATGATTTGGGTATATTTTAAATACATTAACTTCTATAAAATAAAAAAAAACATGATGTACCTGTTGTGTACGCCACTCCTACCAAAAGTAGAATGCCCAGTGGAAATCCGGCCATTTTCATAGAATAGGGTAAGCCTGAAAAGAGAGGCAGTAGTAAATTGTGGTAGCCAGGGGCCAAGGAGACATTGGAAAGAGACATGATGGTACAAACTCATACCCAAGAACCTACATCATATATATATATATATATATATATATATATATATATATATATATATATACACACAGTACGGCCACAACAGGACACAATGAGCTGAGCTACAGAGCTAGTTGTCCAAAGAAGAACCCAACTGAGACAAACCAAGCAGGTCTTTAAACAACAAAATTGATGCTGACTTTGTTGTAGCTGGTAGCTCTTCCCAACATGTGGCTGAACTGCTAGTCTTTTGGCTTCCAGTTGCATTTTTTTTAACATATGGGACAACTGTAATTGTTTATCTGCTTTTTATTCGATATTTTCTTATTTGTGTCGATAATAAGAAAGGATAGAAACATCAACGCATTATATCCACATTATCACATCATCAATTGTGTTCCATAATATGCTTCAAAGTTATTTTGCCCAAATTTACCTTTTCTTTCATTAGCAACCCATTCTCACCTGGAAGTTACAGTATTTGATGCTTAAAAGTGTGTGTGTGATGTCCCCAAAAGCATTCCCAAAATATTTCTGTCATAATAAATACCATAGGTATACTCAGTGCTATATATTTTATAATTTATGAAAAATTGATAAAAAAGGTTGTCTATACCAAAAATACAATGTATTAAATTAGACGTTGTGATTGTATATTGATTATGTTGAGTGCCGGATGTTTTTGAGTTATACACATCTATGACAGCGCTAATTTTGCAGTTCCACTAATCAGCAGCTAATTAAAAGCCAAAAGGTGAGAAAAAATGCCTCCTGGAATGACAGACGTGAACGTGTCAGTGATATTGGCGAGCTTGCACAAATACTTTTTAAGACGAAATATCAATAAATAACATATAAAAGTGAACATATTAAAAATAACCTCAGAAAAATGTTTAAAAGAGCATTATAAATATTAAAATAAAAAAATATCCACATCACTGAAAAGACAGTTTAGAATATATCCCTAAAAAAAACACTCCTTTTTGTCCCTAAATAAATTTTACCTACTAATCAGTGGAAAGAAATGTAGACAAAAAGCAGATTTTGTATCCATAGCAGATTCTTCATATCCAAAATACAATATTTTCTTTTTTTATATAAATGACAATTTGGATAGAACTATTTAGAATATCGTTTCTATGACGTGCTGTTTGCATTTTTTTTTAAATGTTTTTTTTCCAGATGCTGCCGGTCAACACAAACTTCTGTCTTCTTACCGATCATCCCCGTCCCGAGAATGGAGTTCATCAGATTAAATCCAGCCCAGAAGATGTTACTTGTTAGCCTTTTATGTTTCGCATCATCTTCAACGAGTAATTTCTTGTCATCTGTTTCTACCTGGAGAAAAAATAAACATGTAAACCTATTTACAATTCAAATTAAACTGACTGTATGAAAAGGTTTGTCTTTCTACCAATGTCATACCACAAATTCCTAATGTGCAATAATGATACCTAATACTAATACTATATATATATATATATATATATATTTATTTATATATATTAATAATATGTATAATATGAAGGATGAAATCACACAAAACGTACCCGTTCCATCCATTGGCTCTCTGTAGAATCCATCCCATGTATCCTTTGGAGACTTTGTGTATATAATAAGGTCGTATATAAAATAACACTATTCCGTTCTTTTTCAGGCTGCTATAGAGTGTGTTCTGAGTTCCCGATGATCACAGGCTTATATTATAAGGTCCTTTGGGATACACTATGGTCCTGAGTGCTCGTTCAGTTTATATACCAGTGCCTTGAAGGGTCCTCTTATTCCAGATAAATGTCTCATTCAATGAAAAAAGCATATGCCAGACATAAAAGCAGAAGTACAGTGTAACTGGGTTTTCTGATAATATGTCTAATTTAATAAAGTGACCTGCGGATATAAAGACTGGTTGGAGACTACCTAATTTCATTAACAATGAGTTTAGCCTTGAAATGTTTATCGGATTGAAGGTTTTTTGTAAATGGGCTTTTGAAAATATATTTGGTTGACAGCTGTGTTCTTTCTAAGGAATGCTGAAAGCGACTGAGATAGTGTGTAACAAAAGCTGATTTCAGCACTTGTACGTCAACATCTGTTCAATGCCACCGCCAACAATTCTTTCAGTGTCATAAAGGATCATTGAATACCAAAATTCAATGTTTATACCATACATATCCGGAGGAGCTAGGTTATACATTGAACCATCTCAATCTCGGAGAACCTATAGACTCAGGGGAAAAGTGGGTGGGAGGTATGTAGCATGCAGCTTTGGAATTTTGTCTGGATGAGCTCGATGGGAGCAGTGGACTTCATATGCTGGAGTGGTAGCGGCTTTGAACTATAACTCGCTTTACACGCAACCAAACTGGAGTTCGAGGGAAGCCAGAATCCAGAGCAGTTAATGTGGCAGGGGTCGTGTGTCTGGGAAAGGAAAGTGAAATGAGTTGGGTTAAGAATGGCATGGCATGGCAGGAGTCACGACTAAATAATAGTGGGAGAAGGTACAAGGATAGACAATGTTCAGTGGCACCAGGTGGGAAAAATGTTGAAAGCCTGGGTTGTGTACATTGGTTTTTCTGGTTCAAGGGGGATGAAAATCATAACAAAACAAGGACCAAAATAAATATATCTATCCATTATATCTCTAGTTACTGGGGGTCTGTGTGTGAGTAGAAGCCTTTTGCTAATATAAAGTAATACTTAAAAGCAGTCACTAGAGGGTGATATATCACCATTTTTTTTAACATGGTAGAAACAATTGACGCTTCACATAAAGGAAAAAATAACTGAAATAGAAAGAGTTCTCGTTTAATGAAATAACTGAATTGTGTTTAAAATAGTTTTCTCATTACAAGATCACATTATGCAAATTATGATATTTAGATTTGCGTTTCTAAATGCACTTCAGTTTTTATTACTATGGGCCAGAACACAAAGTGTTTGCCCCTCCAGATGGCAATGTAGACAGGGTTGGTGCCCAATAACCCCTCCCACTATCAAGGTTGTTCAAATGGCCCAGGTAATAACCTAGCAATAGCCTACAGGATACATATAACTGGATGTTACATACAGTTCTACATGCAAGGTAACACGAAAGTGTAGCGTGTGGCCGCTTGTATCCAGCAGGTGGCCTCATTCCTGTGATCTGATAAACTGTCAGGGCCCAAGTCTCAGTCCCATCCTAAATGCGTTTCAAACATAAAAGACCCAGGTAGACGGCCACTTTGCCCTTTAGCCACGTCGACCCAACCTAAAAAGCCCTCTCTTTAGGTAACTGTAAGTTCATTCATACACAATATGTGATTTTAGTAAATTAGAAAACGTGTGAAATTTTTTGGAGGCTTACTCATGGCTACTTTCACATACAAGATGCTTCAAGATGTAAAGAGCGTAAAATGCTAGGCCCGGGCTAGCCATCTGGCACACTGGGCAACTGTGGCTGATGTGCCCGGCTGATAATTATGTGAGCATACAAATGTAGAATGTGGCCACACAAATCCAGCCACCAGCCCCACCTATGTCATCAGGCGGCCATTGGCCTTAAACTGCCAGGGCAATCTCATGATGGCCAGTCTGGCCATGGACCAGGCCGGACTGGATATCAATTATCTATATTATATAGAGACCTCAGAACTTCCCAGAGCAGCTCTGTAAAAGGTTTCCCGTCTTCTGCTCCATATAGGAGGGATGAAGGGGGCATGGCACAGTAAGGGCCAGGATTAGCCAGACATAGGAGAGGAACCAGCCCCAATAAACTTGGAGACCTGGCTATATCCTGGTTATAATGATATGCCATTGGCTATTTACAAAAGGACGGAAAAGAAAAGATGATGTAAAAAATAAACATGTTTTCTGAGGAACTGTAAAGTGATACCTGTTAGGGTGTTTCCTGCCGGGGAGGAATAATTGAATGTGTCCTATGTGCTCATTTAAGTTTGCCTCTATAAAACAGTACATATTTTGCTGTTGCACTTTTGAATTGCACTTTTTGTAGGAACGACAGTGAACTTACACATCCAACTCTGTTTCATTGGATGTGAAAACTGCGATACTTCAATAAATGACCAGTTGCGACAAGCAAATCTCACAACAAATCATCTCCAAATCAGTCCTTATTCACAACCTCCTTATTCAACAGTATTAGTTTTTAGACTTTCGTCAGACAAGCACTTGTTGATTAATTGATGGCGGAATAATTTTGAGAGCTCCTCTTGTGCTAATGCCATCGCCAATAATGCGCTCTCCAGGATATCCCTAATGTGTTCATCGATGGTGCTAACTCCAAAAGAATAGATACGTTTCAAGAAAAAAAAATGCTAAGAGACAAAATAAACACTTAAATAAAATAAATCTTTGCACATATACCTTTTCTGTACATGCTCACATCTGTGCTTTGGAAGCTCTTGTAACCAAATATTTAAGACAATGTTTTGTTTTCTTCTGATTACCCCTACTGTTTGGGTCAATTGATGTCAATTGAAGGCTACATTTCTCTTTCGGTGCCACAGAGATTCCTGGTCCCCCTATGCTTACAAAGTATTAAAAAAAAACTTTGAAGAAGATACTTGGGTATAGAATTGGTATGGAATTGGAAGTAGGAGCAGCTTGGTAAAAATTGGCAGAGCATAAGCATGAAAGGGGTTCCTTTAAACCAGGGGCGTCCAACCTGTCCAATCTCCCATGATGCTCTTTCAGCTAAGGGGCTGGCTGAGGAGTATGGGAGATGGAGTCCTGCAGCAGCTGGAGGGCCGCAGATTGGACCCCATGCTTTAAACTATGCCTCTTTACCACCAATGGTTCTCTTAAATGGTCTACACAGCACGATTGAGCCAAAAAGTTGATGATGGAATACATGTCTTTATAGCCCTCAAATATAAAAAGACCTTTTTTCTGCCGGTCTCTCTGTTATTTCTAATTTTGTTATCTCCTGAACTGCTCACAATTTAAAGAACACACAATAACACATCAACATTGGAATCTTCAAAAAATAAGAATGTTGCGATAATGATTTTGGGACCCAGTATGGTGCTTTTTGTGAAATTGTGAGTCACATTTACCAATTCCTTAATATTCTTTACTGAATGACATAATAGTCAGAAGTCATGCTGGATGAGGCCATCTGCTAAGATAGCATCTTCCCTCCCCTGGGGATGTTCAGTGCAGTAGCTTTATCTATTTCCTCTTTCAGAGCTATGGGAATACTAATGGTTACTCTCTTAAAACCAAAGGCGCATGAGAGATTTTAGAGACAATGTAATGAAAAATACAATTATACACATTATTTGGTGAGCAAGCGGTTGCTCCATTTATGATTATAGGCAGTGCAGTATTTAATCAATATTTTCCATTACATCTTTGAATATATTACTTGCAAAGTGTGGAGGTAGTAATTTTAAGTAGCAACACATTAATCAGGGGAAATAGTTGCTATTTTACCCATTTTTTTTAGGCATTTTTTAGGCATATTAGTGTTTTAAATATAAAATGTACTCGTTGGCCAAAAATATTTCCTGCACGGCAAATAGTGTGTGCATTCTGCAGAATCCCACCATGCATTTGCCAGGGGGACACTATGCAAATTTCATATACTCATATGTATTAAAGTGCATATAATGGCTGGAGTGCCCTTTCAAGTTTAGTAAGTATCAATGTTTTGAGATCACTGTGGCGTGTTGTCTTACACTTTTAGAGTTCTTGGTAAAATGTGTCTTGTTCTAGTTCACGGGCCCCATGCCAGACGATTCTCAACCTTGGTGGTACTGCATCAAAAATAAAATGGACTTCTACCAAAATACTTAAAATTGATACCTCCTCTAAAGAAAAATGTATATTAAAGTGCTCTGTGGGTACCCTAATATGCATTCTCTAATATGTTTTTTTTTTTAAAATGAAAATCAAAGAGCACTCCCCTAAAGTCAAAACTGCAGCTCTGTTGCTGCAGATGCCTTCTTACTTACACCCATTTATATCAATGGAAATCAGCGGGGGTATATTCCACTTATGCAGAAAGGGTATTCTCTGCAGTATTCTCTTATGCATTTGCAAAAGGGCCAGCATGGAAATTTAAAGGGGCCACAAAGCTATCATATGTATTAAAGTGCATATGATGGCTGAAGTGGTCTTTTAACAGATTCTAAGCCAGAGTAAAAATGTATAACAACTACTGTATTTGCTCAATTATAAGACAAGATTTATTTCAGAGGAAATACTCTGAAAAATACCCCTCTTCTTATATTCGGCTCTCCAAGACTAAGATCCAGATCCCCCGAAGCGCTGCAGGGGACCTGGATCTTCCTCTCCGGCAGCCGGTGGAGGTCTGTGTGATGCGCGTCACTTCCTTTGGGGCTTCTGTGACGGAGCGCAGGCATTACATGACCTTCCCGTGCTCCACCATAGAAGCCTTGGCGGAAGTGCCGGCAGCATCGGAAGTTGTCTGTGTGCATCCCTCAACCATTCACTGGCTGCCAGAGAGGAGGATCCCCTGCAGCGCTGAAGGATACATGGATCCTTCTCTCTGGCAGCTGGTAAACTTTTGCAGGATGCGCGCAGACAACCTCTGCTGCATTCAGCAAAGTGGCATATAGGGGTGTATAAGGCATATCTGGGGGTAGAGTGGCTAATAGGGGGTTAAATGGCATTTCTGGGGGCAGAGTGGCATATAAGGGGTATAAGGCATAGCTGGGGGGCAGATGTGCATAACTGGGGTCAGGTTGGCAAACAAAAGGAAATAAAAACAAAAAATCTATTTTTTCTTAATCATTAAATAAGAAAAAATTGTTTACGTGTGAATTAATATTTACTAGTAAAACTTTTTTCCTATAGGGTAGTCTTATATTTAGGTTTTTTTCTTTTTTCCCTAAATTAATATTCAAATTTTGGGGGGTCGTCTTATATTCTGGGTTGTCTTATAATTGAGCAAATACAGTATTTTCAATGCTTGTATATATTTTATAAAGAAAAAAAAAAACACTCCACACCTGCAATACCTACACAGCACTATTAATTGTTATTATACTTAGATTTTTGGCTTAACAATCCCACATTTTTGAAACAATGAAAATGGAAAATTTTCCTTTAACTTTAATTGCAGTTGCAGCGGTCAGACAAGCAATAGTTTGGACGGAAAATTGGCGCTCGCTGTGATTATGAAATACGCTTGCTAAATGTAAATGTACATTTTCCTTACTTGTGTATATACATTAAACTTGTGATCTTTTTCTGAAAAAGCCAGGATCGTCGCTCATTAAATCAGGCCCCCTATGTTTTAAGTCCTTATAAACAAATGCTATGGTCTACAGATTGTACTTTATATATATATATATATATATATATATGTACTGGTTATTTACATTTTCCATATATGTGAGAGCAGCCATCTAATCTAGCTGTCACATGATTTGTACAGTCATTGAATCAATGGATCCCTCCAAACAAGTGGTGGCCACCTGGTATATAACTGGAGTTTTAAAATATGAGTGTGAGTGAAAGAGATTAATTTGGGATGGGTAGATGATTTTATATATATCTGCCTAGAAACTCATGGATCCAGGTCACCCAGGGGCAGGAGGCAAGTGCCCTAGCATGCTGTAGCCCTCTTATGAGGGATGTCATATCCCATCACTCAGCAGCAAAGATGGCGGCTGTGGATCTGGCAGCTGGGGTCTGGATTGTCCATTTGTTCTGTATATTGCATACATTATTGTTGACATAGGCACATCCATCTGTTTAACAAATAGCGGATTGTCATTTGTAGCCAAATATGTTTTTTGAGACAATATGTGGTGAAAGCATGTGCGCAGCATGGCTTAGAAATATCTACATGTATGCACGCATAGTGCTCAGTGTATTGTTCTGATGTCATCAAAGACTAAAATTTAATTTTTTTTCAAATTAACACTTTTGGTGCCGGTGGAAACCATGGAGACTCACTGCATTTCTTGTAAACATAATATACTCTACTAGGCATGTCCCACATTAATGATTATTTCTCCTGCGCGATTTACTGAGGTTTACCATTTGCTTCTGTAACGTCCAAATTATTATGTGATGCACTATTGTACAGCGCTGCAGAATATGATGGTGCTATATAAATCAATAAATACACAATAACACAAACCCACTGGTCTAAAAGGTTATTTTACAAATAACAAGATGCCTTAATAATATTTACGTTTTTTAAGATTATAACATATGATTATTATGTATTGTTTTATATAGCGCCATCATATTCCGTAGTGATGTTCAATATGAAGGACATATCAAGTAGTATATAACATATAGTGATTTACAGTAACCACAGGTGAGGAGGGTCCTGCTCAAATGGGCTTAGAATCTATATTTATTATTATTATTACTATTATTGTTGTTATGATTATAATATGAATAATAATAATGTGAAGGGAAACCAAATGTTTGTGAGTATAATTAGTATTAATAATATGATATCAAATAATATGACATTATAGCTTGTTATTGACTAATACAAAACCTTTGCCAGACATAAAGGGAATGCATGGTTTTGAAGAGAAAAAAAAACATAAGTAACTGGTGTTTTTGTTTTTTTTTTAATTATTATGATAAACTATTAACAAATATGCCGCCACCATCAAAAAGTCTTTAGCTACAGGACCTGGAATCCATGGCAACAAAGCCCAGCCCCGCTGAAGCAGAACCTTCCGTTTCCAGCATTCCGTCCGCGTCTCATGTGTTTTTCCCAATCGCAGCCGCTGGGTGCCGCTGTTACACAGGGAAAGGAGAGGCGTTCGTGGCGCATGCGCAGCGTCTCGCTAGTCCTGCGGGATCCCGGGGTGTATGAAGCGAGGCTGCCAGTGCTGCATTAGGTTACCCCGCCCTCTTGCAGATAACACGGGCTGGGTTTCTGGCACAGAGTCAGCATCCCTAAACCTCGTGGGATCTCCATCTTTCTCACTTTCTCCACCGGGAGGGGCTGGTGGAAGCTGTATCTGTGTGCCAGGATGTGTGAATAATAGAAGAGGTGGGGGGTTGGGGGGCTTTCTTGCTCTGTTGTGGTACAGAAGCGTATGATATCAGGGAGAGACATCAGCACTTACCTGCTGTTAAATGTACTGCAGTCCAAACTACTAGGGTAGCGTTTAACCCAATCCACCATGAGATGGGTCTGCACATATACTGGACACCCTTCCGGCTCACAAAGGGTTAAGTGATCTAGCGCATGTTTCCAGTGA
This sequence comes from Spea multiplicata, assembly GCA_009364415.1. Classification (NCBI taxonomy): domain Eukaryota; kingdom Metazoa; phylum Chordata; class Amphibia; order Anura; family Pelobatidae; genus Spea; species Spea multiplicata. The sequence continues at coordinate 95,816 of VKOC01046607.1, read as the reverse complement.
ACTGCAGATGAATGCAATATATAAACCGCGCTCGCACTTTCTTCAATTTACTCCCCATATTTGCAGTAACTCTCCGCGTTCCCATCCTAGCAGCTTTCTGATAAGAATTTTAATCTGTCCTTACCTGTTAATTAAGATTGTGGCCTCTGATTGTTTTAGGCTTTGTTTGAAAACCACTCACCCGCGTAGAATGGATAATGCTCATTGCAGCGCTCTCTTCTCTCTTTTTTTTGTGCTTTTAGGGAATCGCACTTTCTATGATCACTGAACAGCAACTAGAACCGGTTCTTGTGATGCACTGCCATTTCTTGCTACCCGCAACCCAACTGGTTTCTGTAGTGCTTAGTCCTCCCTAGGGCCATTTAACATATGGTTCGGCGCACTATATCAGAATCACCTTTGGAATGAGTGTTACCAGAGTCCTCATTGTTCCATTGCTACCGATTCTACATTTGCCTTTTCCGTTCTGTATGTCCTAAGCCAGTGGTCTTAGGTTGTACATTTGGGAACAAAGTATACTTATGATGTAACATGTCTGAGATTTATAAGCACGCTACTGAGCAGTATTTTGGAACGTATATGCATACTGCTCCTCGCACCTAAGGGCAGCATTATATACAGTATGGATATAGCTAAAGCCATCTGAGCCTAAACTATGACAGTTGCTTCATCCTCTGCACCTAGCTTTCCTCCTGTCCCTCATCCCCTGTAGATGGCACGCTTGTGAATGGACCTTCACATACCTGTAGTCTCGTCTATACTGTGCTGAGAGCCTTCTTCATATGTAACGGTGCAGAGTTACATACAAAGATGCATAAATCAGCCCCAGATGCATAATTAAGCCTTACAGGGAGCCACAGCTGTCTCTGTGCACATTAAGCAGATATGACGCTTACGTTTTTTGGTAACCCCCAAAGAATCTTCCGTAAAGCATGTACCTGAAGCTATGCCAGTCAAAAACATGCTTAATGTTAATAGCTTATCCTAAGGAAGTCCCTCTTCAAGAGCACCTCGAATGTCATCTGGATCACTTGCGTCAACACAGAAGAAAACCTACTTTGTTTAAAACATAAGAGCTTCTAAATATTGATTGCAGCAGCAGCAGCCCTTCCCCCAGTACATTTACTTACAATCCACGATACTCTTTCTTTCTCCGTTTTTAAATTATTGACTTACTGTCCCATTAACATACAGCGAGCATTTCACGCGAGCATGTCAGCCATTGCAATATTGCATTTTAGAAAATAGATTGCTTGCAGGTGATGAAGAAACGCAGGGAAAATATAACCTCTACCTTCCGTCCTGCAGTTCCTACTTATGTATTATTAGAACTGTAATTATCAGTCCACTGATCTGGAATGTGTAATGGAAAATTATCATGTCCCATAGCCCCTAACAACGTGGCCTAAGTGGGACACTGATATCAATGAACAGACCTTCGCATTCAAGCTATACGTTGCGACGGCAGAAAAAGCAGATGCATGTACAGTAAATCTACGTTTTACGCATCAAATCAATGAAATCTGACTATTGGAGTTCACTAGAGCATTAAAAGACCAGATTAAAACAGGTTTTATTTAACAGCTTTGTTTTGCTAGAACAAAGCCAGTTTATATAATCTGTATCAGGGCTGTCCAACAGGCAGCATACCATGTGCTATTTTGCAGCCCAATGGCTGAAATATCCCCATTTCCAGTGGTCATAGCGGCCATTGCACACACACCGCTTGCTATTGTTATGGAGAGGGGGTACAGAAGAGTAGCTACACCCAGTGCCTTTATGGGCCCCAAACCCCATGCACCTCTTTTTCTAGGAAGTCTCACAGCATACCTCATTACTCAGTCGACACCTCTCTGCAGCGTGATTACCCTCCTAGCTACACCATCCATTTCAAGTTACTTTGTAATAGACTTGTGAATTCAGATTTGCACAAAGCCACAAAAATGAGGCTAGACCCCCAATGAAGCAGAGAAAAACAAAGCAATAAGCTCCAAATTTTCATCCAAAATTTGTGGGCCCTTTTCACTCACTCATACTCTCATTCTTGTTCACTCTTGCTCTCCAAATGTTTCCCTACCTCTGCCAACCATTTCCATTTCCTCATATTCGTAGTCTTCATCTTCTGCCTTCTATCTTCTCTATTTTTATCTGTTTCTCTATCTTCGTCTGCATCTTGGCAGACATAACCTGGTTAACTTCTACCAAAATGATGGTGCTTCTGGTGACGTCCTCTCCCCTATCCTCCAATCGAGTGAGAGGATGTCACCGAAAGCACCGCCATTTTGGCAGAAGTTAACCTTAGGGCAAAAAGGCGGGACTTCTGTTGACAACCTTTCAACCAACTGAAGGATCTGATATATAACCTGGTGCGAACCACATTGTAGTCATAAACATTGTATTGTGTACATATTTTGATTCATATATCTGATTTAAATCGTTTACCTCTTCACATAATTTATAATTTTATAATGCCCTGTAAGGAAATATTATACTTCTCTTTCCGCAGGTAACATGTATCGTTAAAATGGCCCAAGCTTTTGGGAACAATAATATGACAATAATATGGCAAAACATGTTAAAGCTGTTTCTCTTTCTCGCCAAACCGTGGCCTATTGTATATGTGCAATAGACCAGCAAGTTACTGAAAAATTACAAAAAATAGAAACAGATGTAACAGCATCCACCTGTTCATAACATCAAGCTATTTTTATTCATACTGCCGATGACAATTTTAATTCTAGCGAAGAGCAAGAACAATTGTTTGAGTTGAAGACACGTTTAATGTTAAAATGTGTTTTTTTCAGTATGAGAAAAGAGATTTGCCTTTTTTAACAGAAATAAAATGTGATTCAATCTTGGAAACAAGTCTCGCTGATTCTGATTTCTTAAGTTCATGGCCTTTCTCATAGATATAACACAATTACTACCTTCACTTATCAAAATATCCGCCAACCGTATAGTCACATAGCATTTCGAAATAAACCAGCCCTGTGGAAATAATTTCTGATGAAGAATAGCCTTACTCGTTTTGAGGCTTGCAGTGAGCTTTTGCAAGAACTGAAAGAACATGGTCAAAGTTTGGACTTTGGAAATGGAAATGAAACATTTTAGTTCTAGATTCAGTGAGTTTTGACACGATGAAGTAATGTTTCAGATCCTTTAACAATTCACTCAATTACAGGAGAAGATGCAAAATATCACACGGTGTCACAACCACCCGCACAATGCCACTCACCGCAGGAGTTATTCTGCCCAATCCCCTGATACCAAGAGAGGAGCGCCTAGTAGCAGAGAACCAGGACTTAGAAGATCCCAACAGCAAGGAGGCCAAGTGTGGGCAGGTAGATATAGGTACTGAGTAAATAAGGTGAAGGAATCTCCAGACGAACCCCACAGGTGGAATAGAACAGAAGTGGTATCCACGGAACAGGTAGTCGTACAAGCCAGAGGGTCGAGACACGGAGAGCGGGAAGTCAGACAAGCCAGACTGGTACATGGATATCCGGGTAGAGGTACAGAGACAAAATCCAAAGATTAGTCAGGCAAGGAAAGGGTCAATGGCAACGAAGATCAGGAACACAGCAGCAAAACAAAGTATAGGACCACAACAGGGTGCAGGAGAAACGGATTTCCATTTTTTTAAAGCTGGCGCCAATCTAAAACCAAGATGGCGTCATGACCGAGCTTAGCCGCGCCCCCAGACTTCCTGCAGGTGATGCCAGGGGAATCCCCAGACTCAAGCCCTTGAGTCCCGCGCCGGCAGCAGAATCCTTGCCTGCTGGTGACGGAACTCCGGGATGGAGTCTCGGGTTCCCGGCGTCCGTGGACGGCAGTGTGCTTGTAGGTACCGGGAACCATGGGTGTCACCGTCCCAGCTCCCGGTGCTGCCGGGAGGAGGACCGGCCGCGGCACAGGTGTTTGTAGCGGGAGGAGGGTTGGCCGCAGGTCCCGGGAGAACATCTCCCCGGGCAACGGACAATCCTCCGCCCGAGCTTCACAACGATTTGGGGAATCTGTCCTTTCCCCGGATCGTCACCCTAGGAGGGGGAGAGTCGGCTCCGGGAACAGCAGTTCCCGGAGCTTGTGTACTTACCCGTCCTCTGGTCGTCGGTCCGTCTCCTGGGCACGGGGCGTGCTTCTGGGGAATTGATGGACGGCCGGGGGGTGTGGTTTTAGTTCTGGTCCGGGAGGGGCTTGGTGAATGGTGCCAGTTTTAAAAAGCCGGCTGTGCCTTTCACAGGCACCCTGTTGTGGTCGTACAGTTTTGTGTATACGGCTCGTGCTATCAAGTTTCGTGTTTTGACTTTTGTCTTGCCTGATTCTCCCTTGCGCTACGATTTGGTACCTTCGCCTGTGACTTCTGGTTTTGACCCCTGGCTCGTCCGACTACCCGCTCCGTGAATCTGACCCTTGGCTTGGCTGACTACCCGCTCTGTGTATCTGACCCCTGGCTCGGCTGACTACCCGCATTGTGCTCCTGTCTCGTGCTGCGCCTTGCCGCGGCTGCTGCCGCTCAGAACCTATCTCTAGCTGGTGGGAGGTTGTCCACTGTTGGGATCGTCTAAGTCCTGGACTGCTGCTGCTGGGAACTCCCCTCTCAGTAGCAGTAGTTTGGGCAGAAGAACTTCTGCGGGGACGACCTTCCTTAATAGTCCAGCGTAATAGTGACAATGGGATCGGGAACCCGGCGTCCGCGAGCCGTGATCCCCCCGCCGGGAGATCGGTAGTCCACTCGCCGATACCGGGTACCGGAATCGTGACACACGGAGCTGAGTGACCTACAAACAGATTAATATCTTTTCTCAAGGACAGAAACAGGAATTATATTCAACTCCTCTCTAAAGACAGGTATCCTGTTTTGAGGAAGCCCGTTGCCTACTTGTGCTAACTCTTTTTCTCTTTTGCATTGTTAAAAACCTGTTTTAAAGAATATTGGATCTAATTTTAGACAAACGGGCAGAAAGGTGTAATAGGTATTGTGCTAGGTGTCTTTTTTCTCCTAGTCGGACTTATGTTATATGAGTGTTCTTTTAGGTCCCAGTGTAGTTGTGAATGCCATATTGACTGTAAATGCAACCTACCCAGTACATTTGGAAAGCTAAGAACACTTTTGTTTTATTTTTTGTTATATGATGTCCTCACTATGTGATATCTGTGAGAAAAGTGAATTTGAGTACATTTGAGGTGTCTATCAATAAAGTCTCCATGTAGTGTCTGTGTCAAGTGTGGTGTGTGTCTTTTATATAGTGTGAATATTATGTGTTTAACATGCCAAACATGTATCTTCCTTAAAGAGATCCGATACCCTACATCTTAAATATTTTGTGTTTAAAATTTAAAAGGAACAACAAGGTGAAAAACTAAAGACAGACACTAATGAACCAAAATGGCTTTTGATTCTAAAATCTAGGTTGCAGCATGTCTTTTTTTCTACTTATACATAATACATGACATGGAAATGTCTTATCTAAATTTCATTTTAAATTAAAGATGCAGTTGCAGATTTTCAAGGTTCTCATTATCTTTTTTTTTAGTAATTCTACATTTTGTTGTACATACATTCTTAAATAAACTGCAAAAATATAGCATTTATGTATAAAACAGATACAGAATTTCACCCCTTTACTCACTGTCTCCGGAGAAAGTAGAACGGAGAAAACCCCAACCCCCAAAAAATTTCAATTAATTGATCATACAAATGTCATGGCTAAACAATCAATATTCACCATGTCATGTCTCATATCATTAATGGATCTACCAAAGGGTGCGGCAAGTTATGTTTTACATCATACCTTTAAATGAGCTACAGTTCATGTTTATTTTAAGTTGAAGTTTAAGGATGACTATAAGTACAAGCCCATGATCGGGACAATAAAATGGAGAAAACTTATAGTGTGTAAATTGGAAGTCTAGTGTGTGTGCGACGTGGGTGGTGTGTATGTACATGTACACTATATGGACAAAAGTATTGGGAGACCTGACCATTACATCAACAGGCACTTTTTATTGCATTCTAAATACATAGAAATTAATATGTAGTTGGTTCCCACAAGATTTTGGAGAGCTCCAGTAGAGTGTTTGTGAGGTCAGGCACTGATGTTGGATGAGAAGGTCTTGCTCGCAATCTCCGTTCCAGTTCATCCTCAAGGTGTTCAGTGGAGTTGAGGTCAGGGCTTTGTGCGGGTCAGTCAAGTTCTTCCACACCAACCTCATCCAACCATATCTTTATGGACCTTGCTTTGTGCACTGAGGCACAGTCATGCTGGAATAGAAATTGGCCTTCCCCAAACTGTTCACACAAAGTTGGAAGCATAGCATTCTCCAAAATGTCTTGTAGCATTAACATTGCCCTTTACTGGAACTAAGTGGGCAAATCCTGAAAAAGTAGTCGCTATGCATTTGATTAGGTAGTCCTAAATCACACTGCCAAACAGAGAAGCGTGATTGTCACTCCCCAAGACACGTTTCCACCGCTCCAGTCCAGTGAAGGTGTGCTTTACACCACTCAATACGCTGCTTGGCATTGCAGTTGGTGATGTGAGGCTTGAATGCAGTTGCTTGGTCATGAAAACCCATTCCCTGAGGCTCCAGCTAAACTATATATTTAGTTTAGGTCCTGGGAGCTTATATCTCTACATGTTTTTCTGTGTTGGCCCAATGAAAGGGATCAACTTTGTCTAAGGATTCTCTTGGACCAATACAACTATACCCTAATTCCTTATGTTGAATGAGCAACTAGTTTTAATACTGAACACAGCCTCCACTTTAAAGACTTGCATTGATGTATATTTGTTGGGATTGTGTTGATCTCTGTTCTTTTAAATGGTTTTAGTGACATACATTCCAAATATTCTTACAAACTCCATTCATTATGGTTAAGTTGCTAGGTAGGGGATAATTTGTAAATATGTACAGGAAAGTAGCTACAGTGAGCTTCATAAAACTAGGTCACCTTTCACATGAAACTGTGTTCATTTTTCTTGATCTTAACATTAATAAATAATGCAACTGCTGTTTTGGCAATGCCCACTCACATATTGGCCACTGGAGTATATGTATGTATGTGAATGCATTTTGGCTGTGCATATACAATCAGTGACCAAGAAAAGTAAGTGAATTGGCTCTTATTTCAGGGATGTAGAAAATGTCAGAGACTCCCCTGCCAACAAAAAAAAAATATACATTGCGATCATTGTAAGCTCACAAGAACGGGGCACTCTTCTCCTTTTGTAGCAGAATGACTTAACATTTGTTCATGTGATTGTCCATTTGTATATTGTCAATTTTTGTTCATTTTCTCTCCTATTATAATAGCACTATATGAATAAAATGTTGTGTACTGGGATCAAGTGTTGTTGCCAGTGACCAGTAATACGCATATGTTATTTTTGGGTCCTGCTCTTACATGACGCAGATTATATACATTTACTCCAAAATGTTAAATTGAAATATCAAGCGGTGTTAATACACTAAAAGGAGAATCTCTGGCGGCTGATCTTGCCTACCACTGAGCCAGCAGTATAAACTAAAGCTGACAGAAACTCCCTGGTGAGATAGGGGAGGCAGGTAAAATTTCAGCGTTAGTGTGTATCCATGGGGTATTATTCTATAACTTATTCATTAAGCTCCAGCATTGCAGGAGCAGTTTCATATGAAGAGTAGAAAATTACTAGTGAATCACCATGAGAAAAAAACAAAAAACAGTACCGTTTCTTCTAGGGAAGGGGGTGAGCAGAGAGGCCACCTCCCCTGAGCCGGTCTTCAGGGGAGTGTCAAGGCAGCTGCACGATTGTGCTCTCCCCAACCAGCCCTGCTCTTCGGGCGCCTCCGTGGGCAAAGCGCGTCTGATGAGCAGGGCTAGTTGGGGAGATCACAATCCCTCTCTAACCAACATTAGGGAGCGCGAGGTCTGTCACTTCAGACCTTGGCTTCCTCCTCCCTAATCACTACGTGCTGGGAATATGTATGTATATGTGTGTTTGTAAGCTAGTGTGTGCGTATGGGCAGTGTGTGTGTATGGGCAGTGTGTGTGTGTGTGTGTAAGATCAGTGTAGGTATTTGTGTTTTGTTTGTAAGCTGGTGTGTGTGTGTGTATATGTGTGTGTAAAGGCAGGAGAGTTTAAGGGCAGTGTATGTGTATATGCGTGTTTATGGGCACCTGTCTGTGAGGTCAGTGTATGTGTATATGCATGTTTATGGGCACGTGTGAACAAGGGCAGTGTATGTGTATATGCACGTTAATTGGCAGCGAATGTGTATTGGGAGTGTGTGTGTGTAAGCGCATTATAGGTATTTATGTTTGTAAGCTGATGTGTGTGTAAAGGCAGGGTTGTGTAAGGGCAGTGTATGTGTATATGTGTGTGAATGGGCAGGTGTGTGTAAAGGCAGTGTGTAAGGGTAGTGTATGTGTATATGTGTGTTATTAGGCAGGTGTGTGTAAAGGCAGTGTGTATGTGTGTTTATGGGCAGGTGTGTGTGAAGGCAGCATGTAAGGGCAGTGTATGTGTATATGTGTGTTTATGGGCAGTCATGTGTAAGGGCAGTGTATGCGTAGATGTGTCTTAATGGGAAGGTGTGTAAAGGCAGCGTGTATGTGTAAATGTGTGTTTATGGACAGGGGTGTGTAAAGGCAGTGTGTAAGGGCAGTGCAAATGAAAAAACCTCTGTAAAAAAATAGCTGAGGGGCACAATTTTCCATTCTTGCCTCAGGCGCAAAAAGAAGCTAGATACGGCTCTGGTCAAAATGGGTCATTCTGAAGAGCTCAGTAAATTCAGGTATGGTACTATGATAGGATGCCACCTTTTCAATAAGTCAGTTTGTAATGTATTCCACGGTCACCTGTAAGAGGTATTATTGGAAAGTGTAAGTGTTTATGAACAGCAGCCACAAAGCGGGAGACCACATAAAGTCACAAAATGGTGTCACCGAGTGCTGAGTCGCATGGTATGTAGAAGTCGCCAACGCTCTGCTGATTTCATGATCCACAAAAACAGTGCCACGGGAGCTTCATAGAAATGTTTTCCATGGCCGGGCAGCTATATGCAAGCCTCACATCACCAAGTACATTGCCAAACGTTGGATCGAGTGGTGTAAAGGACACCGCCACTGGACTCTGGAGTAGTGGAAACGTGTTTTGTGGAGTGACGGATCCCACCTCTCTGTTTGGCAGTGTGATGGGCGAGTCTGGGTTTGCCAGATGCCAGAAGAACATTACGTGCCTGACTGCATCGTGCCAACTGTAGACTGTAGTGTAGTAAATGCCAAGGCAGAACCTGTAACATAGGGATTTTTTCTTTTATAGGCAGTTATTTTAGATGTCATATTGTCTGACAGAAGCAGATCATCTGTGTGTGAAGGGACATAGTGTGTTCCCAATTTGCTACTGCTGCAGCACAAAATTCCCTGTCTCAGCATGTTTTCCTGCAGAAACTGCTGAAATGCAGCATCCCATTTCAATGCTAGACATGCTTATTCCAAGACACGGTGAACTGACCATGTTCATATACTAGTACGAATATTCCTGCACAGAAACAAGGAACAAAAATAATGTGGGTCAACAAATATGAGTTAAAATGTTTTTGTGGTCCATTGTAGTCTTTTCCTTAATTAATAACAGGGATGGAGTGGGGATTTAAATTGGTCCTGGCACTTGGGGCAAGTTGTCAATATGATGATGTATGTCATACATGCTCTTAAACGTTTGCAGCGTGTAGCTGTGGTTGTCCACCTTATGACTGCATATTAAAGGACAGGCTCTGCCACACAATACATGGGAGACACCGTAGGTTTACCAGATGACCAGTCCAAGCCTTATAAATAAAGATGGCCCATTACTATGCAAAAGCTGTATCTGAATGTACATGTTAATAATGGAGCATAACAGGAAACAAGAACATAGCATTTGACGGCAGATCTGAAGCATTTAGTCTGCCTGTATCTTGATTCTATTTACAGTGATACGGATCAAATTGAAAAAAGAGTTTGCAGTTGAGATGAGACCAGATTTCAGATCAGCTTTTACAGATGCTATCTGTGAGTGTGCAATACATTGTAAGTGGTTGTTTAGGCCATAACCCGTCGTGGTTTATTGATGGTGCGTACTATTATGCTAAATAGGTCATTTTTTTGTTAAGCAAATACTTACAGCCTCTTTAGGCATCATGAGACTGTGGATTCTGAGGGAATAATGGAATTGGTATTAAGGAGAAGGGCCAGAATGGATTTTGGCGATGTTCGTTAAACAGAGCTCTCTCTGAGATTTGACAGGCTGATGGAATTTGTCTTGTCAGTTTTGAAGGAACATATATATGTAATGTTTTTGCTTGTGCAAATATGTTTTATTTCCAATGTGGGTTTTGACAACATCACTTACATAAGTGTGAATTAATATGAAATAATGCATCCGTTCCTGTACTTTAAAAGGAGTTAATGCATCCTTGACCTATTATCTCTATTTCCTGTTGTATCCGTTCTCTTGCGCCCTTGAATGGCCTTGGCTTGGGGATTATGCTAATGCATGTAAACTGTAGACATGTGCAAACAGGCCAGACATGATTGCCAATAATTCATTGCCATGTGCCACATTCACTCACTCTCTCTCACCCTGTCATCCTCGTTCATTCTCCCACATTCTATAAATGTTTCCCTACCTTCTCTGGCGACCATGTCTGCTTCTGCATCTTTTCTCTTTCGTCTTTGTTGGTGGAAGTTCACTTTAGGGCAAAATGGCAGCTCATTTGGTGATGTTCTCTCACCCGTTTTGTGAATCAGACATAACCTGGGGGCAAACTTCCACTAAAATGGCAGCACCCTAAGGTGGAAGTGGTCAGCAGAGAAGGTAAGGAAACATTAAGAACACCAGAGAGAGTGTGGGCCAGGATGAGAGTGTTTTAAAGTGAAAGGGCCTGAGAATTTCAGAGTTTTTTTTATTAGTTTTCATCCCCTTTGTAGGGGAGTTTGGCCTCGTTTTCATGGCTTTGTAAGAATTGCTGAATTTGCCAATATTCGGTAAATGTGCAATTCCTACGAATCCAAATGTACAAGTCTAGTAAATTGCATGTTCTTTGTATTAAAACCTTTATAGAATGACACTTTTGCTTCTTGTAGATTGTCTTCTTATTGTATCTTAATTTAGTTTCATTGTAGCCGTAATAAAATCTCATATACAATGTATTTGAAGCACCATTATTATTCTCTATTTATAGCGCACCACCAGTTTTTGCAACGTTGTTAAATGGGAAATAGGACATAACAAGTAGTGCATCACATACCAGGCTGGACTTCAAAAAGTTAAAGAGGTCCGTGGGCAAACGAACTTACAATCTAAAAGATACCGATCACATACAAATTGATGTGTGATACCGAGTTGCTTTTTTTTAAGACAAGGTGTCAAAATGATTTGTTACATTAGTTTGCAAATGAAGATTGGAGTACCTTGGCTAGAAGTACTTTGCAATGGATCCTTTTGATGTCCAAGGTCCTGATGCGCAGCATTTGCTGCCCCTTAAATTGGGGGCCCGAAATTTGAAAAAACAAAATATATTACATAAAGTTATTGTACTGGCTGTCTGGGCATGATATGAGTGTGATTGATGTTAGCTGCTAGCAATTGTTAGCAATCACACTCCTATCATGCTCAGGCAGCCAGTACATGCACATCACTTTCAGCCTCCCTGTGCCCCCTCCACACGCATCCATGCTATCACACACACACACACATATATTCCTTCATTTACTCCCCCACCCTTACCTGAACAGCAGATCTTTTGGTGCCGCTCGCAGACTTCCGTGGGGGGCTGCTGTTTCCCTCTGCGTTGCTCAAACAGAAACAGGAGCAGAGTCATGTCATGCGATGTGCATTCACGTGACTCCACTGGGTTCCTGTGTCGCCTCGACGGAACAAGAGATGCTGTTGAGCAGCACAGAGGTAAGCAGCAGGTCCCCTGCAGATTATTATTTACGGTATAAAAAAAAAAATAATCTACCACCTATGTAAAAGACGCACCCAGTTTTTAGAACCCAAATTTTTCTACAAAAAAGGTGCGTCTTATATATATATATATCCAACTTCCTCTGAAGTTTTCTTTACAGGGGTTAGTATAGTTTTTTGGAGCATAGTGTTTTTGAGTTGTCCTGTTATTCAACCTATAGATGTGTGAATTGTAAATCATATCCATGTTAATCATAGCACTGACCTACCAGATTTCGGGATTTTATTTGGTAAGAACCCTGCACCTTTTTTGGACAAAAGGAAGTTAAATCTTAACATTGACCATGCTAGCCTCTGAACAAAAGTTATGAAAGAGGGACTGCCACCACAACAGAACTAAATGATTTATTTTTTTATTTTATTATTTTTTTTCTGTAAGAAAAGGTCAACATTTCTGCCGAATGTTTCTGAATGATATTCTCCCAGGCATTTGGAAAGCTGCAGGGCCTAAGGTTTTATTCAAAGGGAAGAACTTTGTGAAAAAAATGGTTCGAGTTGTAATGATTGTACATGAAATGACATATGCCATGAAACAGAAGACATCAAAGCTGTTTCACGGCTATTGGCTTAGTATAGACCACTGAGCTTGCGTTAAAATATGTTATTTATTTAGTTACCTAACATGCTGTTGCAATGCACTGGACACAAAAACCATATTTGCTAAATATTCATGTTCTGGGACGTTGGAATTCTTTCACTTAGATACACATTCACTCCAGTCTGTGTTAAGGGGCAGCGAAAAGGGTTGTGACGCTAACCGCACTGATAAACAGCTACTTCAAGATAAGTTTCCAACTTTCATTTTCTTTCTGTTCCAGCCTTAAACTACCATGCAGTGTAAGAATGCCCAGAGCCACCTGGTGTTGGTTCTTTTTGTTTGATTGGCACGGTAGGCTGTTTGGCGGGCTGCCATACCCATGACACGGATAGATAAGGGAAGGGAGGAATACAGGGTGAGATGTACAGTGGTAAGTAACACACTGATAGCCAAGCACTACTGCAGTCTTGGACATAACTCACAAGTCTTGGTATTCATTGTCTCAAAACCATTTTGGTTTCATGCACCAAAACAAAAGAAAAAACAGAGATATGTTTTATTGTGATCTACAATAACATACATCACAAGCGTCCTATTTTCCGGTGCTGTCCTGTTGTTCCACTGAGCAATAGGGATCAGGAGCCAGCTGGGGAGATCTTCTGATGCCCCCTGGTTGGCCAAGGGAGCTCTAAAATACATGGAGGTCTGTGCTATTGCTTCACAGACCTCCATCACAACCACATGGCATCCTTGTGATGCACCCCATCTCAGTGCCATGAGGTAGCTCTTCATGAAAGGTGGGCAAATGGTCCTGACTACAGCCTCTCCCTTCCTGCCTCTGTTCCTACCCTTCCCCACTTCCAAGGAAGGGGTAGGTATTTTTGTTTTTCAGAGGAACATCTTATTTCTATTTGTTGTCACAAACTTGCATGTCTACCTTGTTGTACATGACTTTAAAGGTGCTGCACTGAATAAAATATTTTGATGGTATGGTATTAGAAATATCAGCCATATTACTTTAAAATATCTGACTAGAAATAATTTATTAATTGAGTCAAATGTTGCTAATTTGTATTACTACTGCTTATGTGGTGCAACCATCTATAGGTTGAAGTATCTTCTGGCCACAGTCAAAGAAACCAAAAAAATGTTTCTACATTGTGATGTTTTTCTGTGTTTGAAACTATTGGAGAAAGAATTAAAGGGACAAATCCCCTTAAATTCTTTGTGGAGCAAACTAAAACACCCTGTTAAGCGGTAACCTTTGAGCTGTTCAAATGAGCCAAACAAGCATTAGTGAAAACAGATGCTCTTTTGTTTGTAGTCCAAAGAAAAAAAAAGCACCTGAAATTATGCATGGCGTAAGCAAGGTGTGGTGGTTTTTACCTTACAATTTACACTTTGATTAGGTACTTTTGGATGACCGTGGGATTGCCAAAGGAGTGGAAACATAGTAAAAGGAAAAACATATAGAATAAGAAATTGTGGATTTAAGCACAAAATCATACCCCAACGTTTCAGGTGTCCAAACCTGGACAACTTTATTGGGAGGTGGAGGTATAGAAGGGCAGGGCTTGGTGAACCTACCTAACCCATAGCAATCTAGTGAATTTAAACAATAGTATTGGGATTCTTTGCTTCACCGCATTGCAAGGTTGCAATGATGCAACCTCAACCAAAATCATCCCTCAGTGAGGCAGTCAGAGTAGATCAGAGAAAGAAAATAAAACAGCGGATTACAGGCGAGTGTGATTGTATCCAATAACACAGGGCATTACATATGGTTCATGGTTAAGTAATCACACATCGTAACTCAGAAAATGCGTAAGCATGAGGGGGACATTAAGGTAGGGACAAAGGAGAACAGTCAAATCAGACAGAACATTACAATGGATATACACGAGGGATTACGGTGGATCAGGCCACTGTCTCACCTCGTCCCCAATGGTGCCCGCCGCCCGCCCGGGCCACGAAGAAAAAAAAAAAAGCAGGAGCACTGCCAGAGCCGGGGACGATATCCAGCTCGCCCAAACCTTAGTAAATGCTTCCATCCTGTCAGAGGACAGGTGGACCAATTCCTCCATCGCTCTCATCTCTTCTACCTGAGTAACCCAATGACGGAGTGACGGTGCTTCAGTGCGTTTCCAGTATCGGTGAATCAGGGAACGGGCAGCATTGAGAAGGTATCTGGTAACTGAACGTTTCATGGAAGTCAGGGATTCACCCATGTGGGAGATGAGGCAAAAACCAGGGGAATATGTTATCTCTCGGCCCGACACCTCCTCCACACCGTGCAGCACGCCCTTCCAAAAGGGTCGGATCCTCTCGCAATCCCACCAGATATGCAGAAATGTACCAATCTCCCCTCCGCACCTCCAGCACGACGAATCACTCCCCGGGCAAATCTTATTACTGTAGACCGGTGTCCTATACCACATTGTGAGAACCTTATATGCCATTTCCTGGTATTTTGAGGCTACAGAGCCTTTGTGTGTTAAAATGCAGACTGTCTCCCACTGGTTGTCAGTGAAGACTTCCTCTAGGGCTTCCTCCCATGCACCCATAAATGAGGGGGGGGCAGTAGGGGTACCCGTGTTCAAGAGCTCATATGTGATTGAGACCCCTCCCCGAGGTATCTTATCAATTGAAGGAGCAGTTCAAAAGCCGTGAGGTCCCTTGTGAGGTGATGTTTACCCGGAAGTGTGTGGATGTAGTATATGAGTTGTGAAAAGCGAAATCTGTGGAGTATAACAGGGCCGGGAGGCGAGAAGACCTTCTCAGCAGACAGGGGAGCACCATTGTCCCTAAAGTCAGAAATGCAAGACTTAGGGTTCAAGCCCATCGAAGGTAGAAACCCATGCTCCATACACGGAGCGAAGTCTAAATTGCCTGCAGCGGAGAGGGGAAAGAGGAAAGGATTCCTCCAACCCGACGGGATTTCCAGACAGTTAGAGTGGCGCGAACAAACGGGTTCGTGCAGGGCGGGGTCAACAGGGCTCCCGGACGAAGCCACATGCAGGAAGAAAGAGGGAAGTGTGCGGTAGATTGCTCCAGAGTTATCCATAATTTAGAGGGCGGTTGGTATTTCCAATCGAGGAGGTGTTGTAGGTGGGAGGCACGGTAGTAAGTGAGAACGTCGGGTAGTGCCAGGCCCCCCATGTCCTTAGAGCGGGTAAGCACGGCGTACTGCAACCTAGGACTTTTACCCCTCCATACGTATCGGATCATTAAGGAGAACGACCTCGGGAGTATGTTCATTTTGATCACATTAGTTCTGTCATGCCATGATACGTGGGGCAGTGAGCAGCGTTGTAGATCCCCCTTTAATTGCGCCAGTAATTTGGGGAAGTTCTCGCCATATACCGTCATGAGGTCCCTCGGTACCCATACCCCCAAGTATTTAATGCTGTGCAGGCACCATCGGTATGGGAACGTGCTCTGGAGTGTTTGCGCCACATCGAGGGGCAAAGAGATATCCAGGACTTCGGATTTATCCATGTTTATTTTAAAATTGGAGAGGGAGCCGTATGCGCGCAGCTCTTCGTGAATGACCGGGAGAGATATGAGAGGTTGCGACACTGCCACACGCCGCATATGCGGAGACTTTAAGCGAATGACCCGAACAGGTAAGGCCATGGATGCTGAGATTATCTCGGATGGCCTGTAGAAAGGGCTCAAGGGTGAGGGCAAACAATAGGGGTGGCAGGGGGCAACCTTGGTGCGTACCATTACGAATCTGGAATGGCTCCGTAAGCACACCATTCACGCGTATGCGAGCGGAGGGCAGCGAGTACAAAGCCGTGACCCAATGCATCCAAGAGTGGCCAAAGCCCATAGTACGGAAGGTCTGAAACATAAAATCCAATGCCACCCTATCAAATGCCTTCTCCGCGTCTGTAAACAGGAGAAGGATTTGCTGAGCAGTCTGCTGTGCGACATGAATGGTATTAAGCGCCCTATATGTGCCATCATGACCCTCCCTACCTGCAAGGAAGCCAGACTGGTCAGGGTGTACCAATAGTCCCATTACTCGCTGAAGCCTGGTCGCCAGTATTTTCAGGAGCCAAATCGGCCTATAGCTTTGGAACAACAGAGGATCTTTCCTTTCTTTAGGCAAAACGGTTATAGTAGCCATAAGTGAATGAGGATGTAGCTGCTCGCCAGTCCGTATTGTGTTGAGCAGGGTCGTAAAGGGACCCTTCAGATGTTTCCAAAAGGCCCTGTAGTATCTAAGGGGAAACCCATCGGCACCTGGCGCTTTACCAGCGGCCATGGATTTCATGGCGGCCGAGATTTCCACGTCAGTGACTTCCTCCTCTAGTGCCTCTGCCTGAGCGCTTGTCAACTTACGACAAACATGAGTGTTTAAGTAGTCCCTGATGAGGGAACTCCGGTGCTCCCTTGTGTAGTCGCCCTGAAGGCCATACAACGATCAATAATAGCGTTAAAAGGAATTGGAAATGTCGGAGGGAGAGCAGGAGGTCAAGCCGTGTTGTGTTTTAATTTTGCAAATGTACATTGAGTGTTGTTTTGCTTGCAGTGCTTTAGGCAAGAAACGCACGCTTTTGTTGCCCTGTTCATAATAAAGTGCTTTAGTGTGCAGAAAGGAGCGCTGAATTTTGTAGTTAAGTAGGGTGCTTAACTGCCGCCTAAGCGTCCTCAGTTCTAGATAAGTGCGCTCGTCACAGGATTGTTTATGGAGTTGTTCCATGGAAGCTATCTGACTAGAAATGGTTGTAATTTCCTGAAGCGTTTCAGATGAGTGGCCCTACTAATGAAGATTCTGCGTATAGTGCATTTATGGGCTTCCCATGTGGTGGAGGGACCCACCCCAGAGTCTGCATTTTCCCAGAAGAAGTGTTCCAACTGATCATTGACTGCCTGTACGTTTCATCGTTAGACAGTAGCGTCTCATTGAGCCGCCAAGAAGTAGTGCAAGGTTTGAACAAGTGGGCTCAGAGTTGTAAAATATTATTATCTTATTTATATAGCTCTAACAATTTATGCATCACGTCTTACTGTACATACTGTACATTCAAATGATAGGACAAAACTACAATTGACAAACCGATATATATGGTAAAGAGAGCCCTGGAAATGAAAAGCAACCCTGGAAATATTTGCCAACCCCATACATTTTATTGCTTGGTCGAGATCATGTGCCCACATGTCACACCAGGAGCATAACTATAAACCACTGGGCCCTGGTGGGAAATTGCCCTGGGGAACCCCAACTTCACAAGTCCCACAGTGCTCCCAAACAGCTTGTCTGTGCCATCTGTTCCCCTAGACATGTATGTGCCATCTTTACCCCAAGCAGCTTTTCAGTATCCCAAGCAGCTTGTCTGTGCCATCTATTTCTCAAACAGCTTGTCTGTGCTATCTCTGTCCCCTAGAGAGCCTGCCTGTGCCAACTGTGCCTATTAAACAGTCTGCCTGTGACACATCTGCCCTTAAACAGCCTGCTTGTGCCATTTATGCTCCCAAACACACATTCATTCACAATTTCACAAACTGAATTATCAATAAGGTGTCAACCTGTCATTGAGCTCTTCAGAAGGACCCTTTTTCACAAATGTTTGTGAATGTAGACTGCATAGCTAGATGCTTATTTTTATACACCTGTGGCAAGGGGCTTAATTGAAACACGTGTGTGTGTGTGTTCTTAGACCTTTCTTTAAGATATCATGCTGTCCAATACTTACCACTTACACTATGTTACCCACGCTGTAAGCCCCGAGGACAGTATGGCTTTTACCTGTTAATGGTTTACTAGGGATAATGAGAAGATGTAATGAAAGGGTCTGTTTGGTGTATAGAAGGCTTGTCCAGATTTTAGATAATATCTCAGGTTGGTTCAGGGACATATATACACTACAGTACACTTCTTACATGCAGATTATGGCTATAGTCATAGTAACAGTCAACGTGGAGACCATTACTTAAGCTTTAAATGGTTTCAAAGAGTTTAAGTGCTTACTTTTAGCTGAAAGCACTTCTAAAATTAAAGGTCTCATAAACATGTAAATTGAATGTCTACAGAGATAAACACTAAACCGCTTTATCTGTTAATCTGTATGCAAGAATTTTAAAGCCTATTTGATCCAATTTGTTTACGTCTTTATGATTAACCAGCAAAGTAGTGGACAAAATGACTGGTAGAGCAGCTAGGCTTGTATCTGATATAATAATCATGCAGGAAGTTAAGATGGCTGCTCCTACATAAGGTTTTTTGGGGAGCACATACCTGAAAAATGATAGCAGGGATCAAAGGCCCTCTTTACCGGATACCCCTCATATATATTGAAAAAAGCGCCACATAAATTGTTGGCGCTACATAAAAACGACATAATAAACATTTAACAGATCTCAATGTATGGGTCAGAATTTGGCAACCAATTACACCTCCTTCTATTGGGGTTAAAAGAGAGCTCCTATGACAACAAAATTTCAGGGTCTCTAGTTAGGAGCTGACTAGTTCAGTGATTGGAATGTGCTGTTCCAATTACTGAACTAAACTTTTGTAACTAAATGCAGCATAATAAATACCTAATTCTCAGTAATGTCGGATGCTCAAAACCTTCCTAGAAAGTATTCTTTAATATGTTTAATATAGAAATATATCATTAATATATATTTTTTTTTGCTGGCAGCAGATTATTTTCATGAGATCTTAATAAAATGCACTCATAGGTTGTTGCCATAGAATCTGAAAAATGCTTCTTCTGGTTTTATAGGATTAAACCTTCAAATGAAATAATAAAATAACAGATCTACTTAGGTTTATTTGCTTAACTTATAAAAGAGAGTGTGATTAATGTTTTACTTAAGTGCATGAGCTCCTTAAAAGGTTCCACATACCCCAGACTAACAGGTAACCTGGGCTCTCCTTCATCAATTATTACATCCTTAAGCCCACAGGGCTTCTTCACGGTAACAAGAGAAGGGTCTCTTTTGTGTCTACCCATTAAACATGACATGCATAGAAATGGCTGAACCTGTAGGTTCTGAAAAGTTACCACCCGCTGAAAGCTACTGACCGCACTTTAAGAGAATATGCTTGGAAAACACCACATTAAATAGTAGGCTTTTTGGTATGGATCTAGAGAAAGGGTCGCTTGCAAAGGCTTGCTCAGGCGGTTATCCCAGTGTTTGCTTCTGTTCTGTGTTTGAGAAGTGTCAATGTATAGCTTTATTTGCAGTTAAAAGGCGGTGTTCTCTTTTATCTACGTAACCTTTAGAACAGCTTAACATGCCCCTGCATTACTAGTAAGCACATAGAAGCACATTAATCAAGCCAAGGAAACTAGAGAAGGAAAATGCTTTGGACTCCCACAGTTTGACTCCATCTCAGATTTCAGAATTGTGATTTGTATAGCGGGATTTAGGGTAGTAAAAAAGGAGAAATTAGGAGGAAAAAAAATGAATTTAGTCAGCGTTCAGCATGAAGGAATCTATGCGAGACAGAAATATGTGCCAAAGCAGGAGATCACGTACTGAAGACTTTTTCTCTTTTTAGTATTACAGAAAAAGTAGTAGAATGCCAAGGAAGGATTGTAATTGCTAAATTTGTTGCCACCAAGGCCACAATGACTAATTGAAATAAATATTTTTTTAGAAATTGCAATTATACACAGCAGCATATTCAGATACGGTTATCAGCATAAGTTCAAAATGTGCTTCATGAGAGCTGTGCCTCATTGGCTTCCAACAATTATTATATTTAATATTATTTTGAATAATAAATAGGATAAAATTAGGTTACCAAAAGACTGACACTTTTTAAAAAAAAAACAAAAAAACAGACTTTGTAATTATTAACATAACTCTATCGAAATGCTGGAATAGCAAGTGTTCCTGAGAAAAAAATTACTATTGTGGAATTATGGTGACAGAATTCCCAGAATTGACAAAATAATTTTAAGTGGGTCTTAAATTCTTTTCCAAAAACCAGGCAACAATTTATTATTTTAAATATTTGTTAGTGTTATACAAAATATAGAAATACTGTGTCCTTTCAGTAGTTGTTAATGGCACACTTTTTTTTAAATTTAATTTCTAAAATAAATAAAAAACCAAAACATTTTCTTATAGTGAAGGCATTTTATATTTATTTCCCATTTTGGACTCTCTCCTTGTATTTATAATCTTATAAATAATTTATAATAAATGGTATTTTAACTATACTTTTCTCCTGTTTTCTCAACGGCTAACACGGTACAAAACCTTTTTATCATATTTATAATCTTGAAACAGATCATAAACATACAAATAATGATGAATTTGCAGGATTTTAAATTCCACCCTTATCATCCCTCAGTGCACCTTATCAAGTCATCCCTCATTAAGCAGTCCAATGAGTAATGGTGTAGAAAGGTCTACACCAGTTAATGGTCAAAACAAAACCACTCCCTGCTCTGAAAACAGATTTGCTTTTTTCTGGTTCTGTGGTTTGTTTTCTCTAGGTTGGAATGTAATAAAATTTGGAGAAAATGCCATTGTGGAATGTGTGGTATATGACCTTTAGTCTCCTCTCACAAGCAAGCCAGTTTCAGCAAAATTTAATAAAATGACTCAAAACCATATATTTTTTCCTAGCAGCGGCTCCTATGTTTTAATTGTAGTCAAAACTGACACCATCAGAACATAATGTATTGTACTTATTACAACAATTTAGTAATCTCAGAAATAAAAAGGTTGTTGGTAAGACCAGTTAAAAGCTACTGTTTGGTAACCACATGCATTGCTGGTTGTATAAACCCCTCAAGATGATAGAAATCACTCAAAATGAACTAAAATGTATGGATAAGCACACATACAGCATAGAAGGATAAGAAAGCATGGTCTAAAAATGATAAAAACAAAAAGTTTTTATGCATACATAAGAAGGGCTTAATGTTATGCTGGATACAGGAAGAACCAAGTTTAAGATTGAGGGGAAATATATATAAAAAAAAAAAAAAACACGGATATGCTAGATTAGCTCTATTCCAGAATCTGTGTATCTATGATTCTGAGGAAATGAACTCGGATGTTGAGATTCTTATTGGAGGATGCCATTCTAAATAGACTTAGTGTTTTGTGTCATATAGAAGTAATTTGCCATCTTTTTTTGAAGAAATAATTCAAACACAGCTGGTAAGAATGAAACCAGTGACCTTTATTTATTGCATATATTGGACATGAGAAACATTGTCTCCTGGCAGTATGTGGAACAAGTTAGGACTTCAGAACGTGTGTGTCATTGCTTTCTGAAACAACTTTTCCATCTACTATCTTCTGTGTGGTTGTGATGACTTTCTTCACCGTCTGTGTTGTTGAGGCTGTGACTGCATCTTGTAGACTGCAAGAGTGTTAGAAACCTGATAAGAGGACCAGTCAAAATGTGCTTTCAGGTTGAAGACCCAATTAATTAGAAAGTTCCATATCAAATGTTACGTAGTAATTGTATAATCAGGCCTTGTTCACATGAAGGTTCGATTAAATCATGGAACATATATTTTACAAGCCCAAGGAGAAAATCTAACAAAGCGAACAAGATACTTACTCAAAGTCATCTCCCTCGAGGAGGCGTCTGTATGTTTGGATTTCGGCCTCCAGCTTCATCTTGGTGTTCAGCAGAACCTGGTACTCCTGTTGTTGTCGCTGACAGTCACTGCGCACTTGTGATAGTTCTGCTTCCAGAGATAGTACTGTTCCACCAAGCATTTCCAGCTGCATTGCATAATGATTTTCGGTTTCGGCTAATGTACCTTCAAGGTTGGCTTTCTGTTGAGTCAAAACATGGTTTTGTAAAGAGTCCAAACAATCTGCATTATACATACACGGTTTAGTTCAGATGGGTGCATTACCTGGTTGCGCAGGGAATCAAGCTCTATTTCCAGTGACTGTAGGGTACGTTTAATCTCTGTAACAGTGGTCCTTGCAGATTGAAGTTCTTGGGTATCCTGTGTGATCTGAACTGTATGCTCTTCCACCTGTGGAAGTGGCGGAACAGAGAAAGATTTACAAAGATGTCTCTAATGTAATCCTAATCCAATCTAATATACTATTTGTGCATCTTTTGCATATCTAGTAAATAAGTACTTTTCTCATTCAAATAAACATACCTTTGACTGATACCATTTCTCTGCATCTTCACGGTTCTTCTGTGCTAGGGCATCATATTGCGCCCGGATTTCTGCCATAACTTTGCCAAGGTCTTGAGTGTTGGGGGCATCTACCTCAACACTAACTGCAGAGCCAGCAATCTGTGCCTGAAGTTCTTTAACATCCTGCAGAGACAAAGTGACATTGTTACAATCATTACTTTAGTAAAACAGTCACTTTTTACAGAACAGAAAGCTGCTCCTTCTGGTATTGGAGGTTTTAACGCACAGTATCAGTGACCTTGGAGTTCCATATCAGCTGCAACAATTGGAGACTCAACTAAACGGTCACATAGCTATATGTCCTTACATTCTGCCTGTTATTAATGTTACTTACATCTTGGTGGTTCTTCTTCAGGAATATCAGCTCCTCCTTCAGGGATTCAATCTCATTCTCCAGATTCAGTCGGTTTATGTTGGTATCATCTATGACTTTACGCAGTCCTCCGATATCGGCTTCAACGGACTGACGGATTGCCAGCTCGGCTTCATACCTGTGGTAAAAAAAAAAAAAAAAAAAAAAAAAAAGTTGTAATGAAACTCCCCAGAATTGACAGTAAAAAGAAAAAAAAATATATCGGATAAACTTTGGCCCTATGTGTTATGGAAGGTGACAATGCAATTGAGACTTACTTTACTCTGAAGTCGTCGGCAGCTAGGCGTGCGTTATCAATCTGCAGAACTAGCTGAGAGTTCTCAACTGTGCTATCAAACACCTAGGATGGGAAAGAAACATTAATTGTCAAAGCATGCACAGGGTATTAAAATGTATGAAGTGCTTTTTTAGGGGAAAAAAAAAAGTTTAAGAAACAATTTTAGCACAGAAGACCTAAATGTCGCTTGTAACAAGTGTATTATACTGTAAATAGAATACATCAGGCTGATTAACAAGTACCAACACTGGGCAGTTTAGACTAAGGTGGGGTTAATTCATTGACTGTGCCTTAACACAAAGTATAGAGAAGCCATATCATGTTTTCCATATAACATTTACATATTTATTAACCCCCCGGGAACAGGATCTGCTTAACCTTATCCTGTCCACACCCATGTCATATCCCTTTCACCCCCTCCCTTCCAACACCTGCTGATTAGCAGCATCCTAGAGGCTCAGAAATAAGGAAGTGGATGAGGCAGAGATAATGTTACTATTCATCATTTTTAGTTAAAGCTGATCAGCAAAATGACTGCCAGTTAAATAGGGAACAGAACAAGTTAATTTCTAATGTTGCATGTATGGTACAAAAAAAACAAACAAAAAAAAAACTCTTTAACTTGCAGGACTCAAATAAACAATTTTGGTACTGGAAGCTTAGAGTTTGGGTTTCTAAACATTCTGGGTTATAATACAGGACATAAAGAGCCCTTACCAGTTTCCTTAGGTCTTCCAGAGTTTTGTAGTATGGGCTATAATCCTTGGAGGGGCCCTTCTTTTCCATATGCTGACGGATCTGCACCTCCAGTTTCTGGTTGGCTGATTCTAAGCTGCGCACCCTCTCCAGGTAGGATGCCAGACGATCGTTGAGGTCCTGCATGGTCTCCTTCTCATTCTGGACCCCTCCAATCAGATTTACAGCACTGTAGCCCCCGCCAAACCCAGATCCACCAAACCCGGATCCACCAAACCCAGATCCCACCGTGGATACCCTGGACACTGAGATCCGGGCCCCTGAACCCCCTGCTCCAGCATGGACACTGGCAGAGCTGCTCCCTGGCACAAACCGGGGAGCTGAGCTCAAGGGACGGTAAGCGCCCGCTCCTACGGTAGAGGTGGAAGAATACACGGAGCGAGAGTAACTCATGATTGCAAAGGACAGAGACTCACACAGACCACTAAAGAAAGAGCTGCTGGCTACTCAGTCTTACTTTGAACAGTTGGATTTATACCAGAAAGGGGAGGGGGTGGAATACATTTCTCCACCCTTCCAGCTGAAGTTCTGCCTCCTGCCAAGTATTCACAATCACAAGGCGTGGGTGCTGGGGGGGAAGGGGACAGATATTATGCTTACCTTCTTGCTTATACCTGTGTAGTCACAGGTAATCAGTCAAAATTTAAACAGCCAAACAATAGTGAACACAAAGAAAAGTAATCGAAAGTAGGAATGAAAGCAAGCTACCAGAGAACTATAATTCTAAAGAAGAACATTTATTCTAAAAGTCTGGAAATTCTGCATGTTATGCAAAAGCTTAGGTCCTTTGCAATGTCACAATTACTCATATAATGAAAATATTATATTAAATATTAAATATATTATTTTTATGCAACTTCTGGGGTGATTCAAAATCTTTAAACATTCATGCAAAAACACACTATATCTAGAGCAGTGTACATAGTAACGATATAAGGAATATATAACATTTTTAATATTACAATTTCAAGCACTATTAATCACATGTATAGTAAATATATGTTGCAGTCTTCGTAAAAAAGCTAAGCATGTACTGGAGATGATTTTTATTATCGCCTTATCTGCTTTTGGTTCTTACTGAGCGATACCTATGAGAGACAAAAAGAGAGACAGTATTATAGTTGCAGTACGCATCGCACACCTCTGGCAATTAAGGTGTTAACAGACGTGAATCCATAGTTGCACCTGGCCTCACCAATGCGAAAAGTGAAGAACATCTGGCACATGTATGGCTTTGTGTTACTCAAAGCAGTTCTTGTGAATTATTTAAAGTGAATTGCAAACTACAATTGTTACATTTGTTATATAATATGCTATTTGTGATGCTGCGATTATTGTTCACATAACCAAGAGCTCGCTGCACAAATCTGTTGGTTCTTGTCTTATTCTAGAGAATCCATGTATTAATGTGCTATATTTGCTATAGCGCTCACTTTTCTGGAAAAAAAAAAAAACTACTTCTGTTTTATAGTCTATATACAGCCAAACAACAGGCAGCTTTACCCCCGTATGTTTGGTATACATATTATTATTTGATTATATTATTTGATTGATTGGATTTGGGCAGTGCTGGGCAAACAAGACAGAAACAATAGGTGTACAATCTAGAAAGAAGTGGGGATCCGGCAGATGCTTGAGGTGGACAAGCCACATAACTGTATCCCAGAGTAAATATTACTCGAGCATATAATATTACTGAATACTACTGACTTATGGGGTAAGCATGTGTGACGGGAGACAATAATTATTATGTTTAAAAAAAATGTTGGAATAGTAGGTTCACCCCGTGGAATGAAATGTCTCTGACGTATAATCCTTTTCTACATCTCTCCCAGTAATCATATCCGTTCGTTGAATGTTGGAGCTGGGCAGCGTGTAACACGTAAAAGGCTGAGCGTGGAGAATTATCAGATTTTACTAAAACATGACGTAAAGTCATGATTTTATGAAAGACACGGAGGCGAATATTGTGCATTTAACCCTTTCTTTACTCCAAACAGCAGCAAAGAAAAATGACATTGAAGAAAGCAAAAACCAATAAACATTGAGAAGTACAAGCCCCTCCCATATATTAATCATAATAATAACAATATAAAAGGACTAGCACAGCCCCAAATCTTCCTCTTTCTTTGACTGGAACAAGACACAGCCGATCAACACAGGAAACAACCGAAAACCATCCAGGTCACATCCGAGGAAAACTGCAACACCTCAAACTCCGGAAGAAGGAACACATCCTCGAAAAAACACCGAAGATGGGAAACACAGCCGAAAGCTCAACCTGGAGAAATACAAAAGACACAGAACATGGACTCGGTTAATCCAAATAGACCAATACTGAGGGAAATACAGGAAACATGCACCAGACAGGAATAATATCCACAATAAGGGGCAATAAATAATAACCACATAAAAAAGGATCAAAACACATAACCGGAAGGCAAACCTACATAGGAAAAACAGAACATCAAACCTGGCACAACAGATCCAGCGAAATCCATGGAACAACAAAGACGTAAAATAACCCAGGGGAGGGAAAAATTATGAAAAGGTAAGAACAAAGAAAATTTGTGTGAAAAGTGGTGGGACAATATTCGCCTCCGTGTCTTTCATAAAATCATGACTTTACGTCATGTTTTAGTAAAATCTGATAATTTTATTTCAAGACACGGAGGCTCATATTGTGCAAGTTCAAAGCTGAGAAACCACAGAGGAAAAAACATGTTCAATCGGCTTGAAATAGAAATCGCGAAAGGTGGACTCTCTGGACCAATCCGCCGAACGGAGAATATCTTCCAAGCGACCGCCGAGGGCCATAGACTTGGATGCCGACGCACTTCTAGCGGAATGAGCCCCGAACCTAGAAACGTCGAGACCAGCAAGACCCATAACCCATTTCACCCATCGGGACAACGTAGCCGAAGAAATAGGGAGATGAGGATGTCTGAAGGATAAAAAGAGCTCCGGAGCATTCTCATGACGGAAGCGAAAAGTGCGAGCCTCATACTCCTTGAGACAAAGAACCGGGCACAATGCCGGCTGGGCCTGGAAAGCAGGGTAGACGACCGATTTCAGAGCCGTCTTAGTGCGGCGAGAGATGTCAAATCGGACTCCCTCTGGCACAAAAGATCTGGCATTCCAATCCAGAGCACGAACATCAGAAACCCGCTTACAGGAAATAAGACAGAGTAACATGACCAGCTTCGCTGATAACTGACGCAACGAGAGATCACAGTTAGGAGGCCAGGAAAGGAACAGATTGAGCACCACATCGACATCCCAGGTATAAGAATAGCGCGGTGTAGGAGGTCTCGAGAGACGGATACCTTTAAGCAGGCGACAAATCAGCGGGTGTTTACCCAGAGGCACGCCGCTAAATCCCCAATGTGCAGCGGAAATGGCAGAACGATAGAGATTAATAGTCCTGTAAGCTCTCCCCTTGTCAAAAAGAGAAGAAAGAAAAAGAATGACCGAATTCACAGGTGCTGAAAAGGGATCCAAACTCCGCTCCAAGCACCAAGAAGCCCAAGCTTGCCAGGCTGCACAGTAAGATCTGTGAGTGCCTGGTGCCCAAGCTCCTGCCAAGAGTCGGCGAGCTGAGTCCGAAATGCCAGAGAGCTGCCAGGGATCCCGGAAACCAAACATGCCAGGAGTGAAAGGCTGCCGTCCTGAATCAGAGGGTGAGGGAAACCGAAGGGGTCCAGAAGCAGAGGAGAGTGAGAGTGGAGCAAACGAGGGATTTCCACGATCAGATCCAGAAGGCTGGGAAACCACGGCTGGGACGGCCAGAAGGGCACCACGAGCACCACTGTCGCACACTGCCGACGAATCTGGAGGAGCGTCCTGGAAATCATCGCGAAGGGAGGAAACGCGTAATGGCGGGCGTCGGACCAATCTTGGAGGAAAGCATCCACCGCGAGAGCGTCTGGATCCGGCCTCCAACTGTAAAAAATAGGGAGACGGGAATTGAGACGAGAGGCAA
Organism: Spea multiplicata; assembly: GCA_009364415.1. NCBI lineage: Eukaryota > Metazoa > Chordata > Amphibia > Anura > Pelobatidae > Spea > Spea multiplicata. Next base: position 67,749 of record VKOC01046607.1, on the reverse strand, counting down.
ACAAGTCGATGTGGAGCGGACCCCAAAGCTCCATAATGGATGAAAAAACCGAAGTCGCCAACATCCAATCGCTGGCATCCGACAGATAACGGGAGTTCCAATCCGCCACCGTGTTGGAGAGACCAGGAATATATTCCGCCTGGACCATGATGTTGTGGTCCAAACAAAACGACCAAAGTTCTCTGGCCAGATCCGCTAGGATTGCTGACTGGGTACCCCCCAAGCGGTTGATGTAACGAACCGCAGAGACATTGTCCATACGTAGACGAATGCAAGCGTTGATGCATGTCCTGGAAAAACTCTTGATGGCGAATGACCCCGCGAGAAGCTCCAGGCAGTTGATGTGAAGGCGTGCCTCCGCCTGCGACCAAGGACCTCCCGTGGAAGTATCTCCGCATCTCGCGCCCCAACCATGTAAACTGGCGTCTGACTCTATGGACAACTCGGGTTGGAGACCGAAGATAGCTCTGCCGTTCCACCCGGACATGTTGGCTAACCACCAGCGTAGCTCGTCTATCGTCTGCGAGTCTAGCTCGATAAGGTACGCATATGATGCACCCTGGCGGAGATGAGAAATTTTGAGGCGTTGGAGAGCCCTGTAATGTAGTGGCGCCGGGAAAATCGCCTGGATGGAAGCCGCCAACAAACCAATGATCCTGGCCAGATGACGAATGGAAATCGTACGCAAGCGGAGGACTCGACGAATCTCCTTCTTGATGGAATGGAGCTTGGATGACGGTAGACTGAGGACACCTTTCGATGAGTCTATGACAAATCCCAGGAACTCGGTCGGGATGAGATGGGACTTCTCCCGGTTGATCAGAAAACCGAGGTTTTGAAGAAGATCCAAAGACCACTGCATGTGAAGCCTCAACAAACCCTTGTCTGGAGCCATGATCAGCATGTCGTCCAGGTAAATTATCAGACGAACGCCGCGGGCACGAAGAAGGGCAACGACCGGTTTGAGCAACTTGGTGAAACACCAAGGAGCCGAGGAAAGACCGAACGGTAGACAAGTAAAGCGCCAGGTTACGTTGCGCCAGCGAAAATGTAGGAGGTTTCTGGATTCCTCTGCTACCGGGACCGTGAGATAGGCATCTTTTAGGTCTATCTTGATTAACCAATCGCCCAATGAAAGGAGGTCTCTGAGGAGATGGATGCCCTCCATCTTGAAATGTCGGTAACGTACATGATAATTGAGGAGGCGAAGGTTGATAACAGGGCGGAGTCTGCCCCCTACAGGACATGGGGAAGAAGGGGGAACATAAAATAGGCTTACCTGTAGGTCTGCGTGTGAACTGCGATCCGCGTAGGGCTCTAGCTCTCCAGGGACGTCCGCGTTGGGGGAAGAAAGGAGATCTCGCAGCGTACGAGTCCTGGTATGTAGGACGTTGAGAGGAGTAGTAGGAAAAAGAACCTCTGTTCGTGCGGGAGGAGCCTTGGGAGGAACGGCCGGACAGGCGACCCCTGAATCTGCCGGCCCTGGGAGAGACCCGCTGATGGAAGACTTTGCGCATGGATGACTGCGCCTTGTCAAGAGCGGTAAACGCACCAACGTAACGGCCTAAATCTTTAATAAAAGAGTCTCCAAAGAGAAGACCTTGGGCATCGCTACCCATCTCCGTCAATGCGAGATTAGCCAGTTTGGGCTCAATTTTAAAGAGAATAGCCTTGCGGCGTTCTATGGAAAGGGATGTATTGGTATTCCCTGCAATGCAGATGGCTCTCTGCATCCACCCTCGGAGAACCATAGGGTCTGGCGGAGAACCAGATTCCACCCAATCCTCTATTATCTGAAACATCTTGGTCAGGGGACCAAAGATGTCCAGATGTTTATCCTGGGTAGCCCGCAAAGCGGATTCTAGACCTTTGCGGGGATTCCATCCCGATTTGGAAAGAAATTGAATCACTTTAGGATCCACAGTTGGTGTTTCGCACACCTTGCCCGGGACAATGGGCCGGGGACATTCTGCGCGCAGTTTGCTGCGTGAGCTTTTACTAAGGGGTTTACGTACCCTAGCTTGCAGATACCGAGCCACAGGGTCAGAAGGCAGCCACTCAGCCGACCGGGGATGATGAAGCCCTTCAGGGTCAAAGAACGGCTCCCCAAATTGGTCGAGGACCAAAGGTTCTGAGGTCTTAGAGGGTGGAACAGCCTGAGAGGCCTCCGCGTGTGCCGAGGTCTCAGGTGGGTGAGCCGAATCGTCGGCGGACTGCTCTGACAAAGGGGAGTCTGAAATAGACGAATCCCAAGCCTCCTCTGGGGACCCCACTTCAGACTCAGACGCACTGGATGATTGCGTTCTGGCCGATTTCCATTTCCTCGCCCGTTCTGCCCGGCGAGTAAGGGCTCGCTTGCGTTTCAATTTCACGCTATCATGGATGGGAAAATCACCATCAATCTTACTGGTTCTGGAGGCTGGTAAGCGCGTATGGCGCGTTTTACAGGTGGCTTTTTTACCCCCGGATGTCTTAGGGACAGGCACAACAGCAGGGATAGATTTATTGAGAGCCTGGGCCAGTGACACTGATAATGCAGATGTCATGGAACTCATGGCTGAAGCAATAGCCTGAGTGACAGAATTATTTAAATCCTTAAGAGGATCAACATCCTGAAAATGGGTTCTCTTATTCCCTCTAACTGAGGATTCCTGATCCGAAAGCTCCATAGAGGGAGACTGAGGGTCAGACATGGCCATAAACGTATGGATAGGGATATGCCCCTAATACACACACCAGGAAATGAAAATGACGTCAAAATAAATGAAAAGGAATGGAAAGAAAATAACTGGGACCGGGAAGGGAAAGATAAAGAGAATCAGAGAAAATCTGCACCGAAAAGGATGCACTAAAAGCAACTGAACGGCACCTGTAACTCACAAGGCTCTACTCCACTCACACCACAGGGACAGAATGGCGTCCCGCAATGTGAGGGGGAGGAGCCGAAGAAGAGAAAGCCCGCGAACACCAACGGCTGAAGTGGACGAGGGGTGAAGTCTCAGCAGAAGAAAGACGGCCGAAACCGCGAAAACCGGTGCCAAAAGTGAATGGAAAACGATGAGAAAAGAAGGTAAGTCGCGGCAAGAGCCGCGAGTAAAGAAACGAGAGAAAAGAACAAGAAACTCCCGCGATCGCCGATAATAAACGCGGGAGCGGGAGCCGGGTCAGGGGAGGTAAACCGGGACGAGAGCCGGGTTAGGGGAGGTAGAGATGACTAGAGACAAGATCGGAAAAAACGATAAAGACCCGGAACGTAATATAGGAATAGCAATAACATAAACAGAAAAATAATAAGCTTTAAGAATCCCCCCCCCCGAAGGGGAGGAAAAACACACACCACACAAACTCAGAAAATGATAATAAAAATGACAATAAAAATACCAGAAAAATAGTAGAAAATCACCATAAAACTCAATGAAACTATGAATAAGATATTAGTGAAAAAATATACTTATCTGCTGTCAGGAGCAGCAAAGAAAGAGGAAGATTTGGGGCTGTGCTAGTCCTTTTATATTGTTATTATTATGATTAATATATGGGAGGGGCTTGTACTTCTCAATGTTTATTGGTTTTTGCTTTCTTCAATGTCATTTTTCTTTGCTGCTGTTTGGAGTAAAGAAAGGGTTAAATGCACAATATGAGCCTCCGTGTCTTGAAATAAAATTAGTACCTGCAAGACGTCCACATGTAAAATAAAGAGAGCAAAAGAATGACTGTGGCTCAAGCAGCAAGGGGTTAAATTGTGTCTCCGTGGGTGACTCACGCAGGTATAAATTACGGTGCACCTGCTCTAGTGTTTCCGTTTCATGTCCAGGCCCAGCGGCACTTTGAAGGGCCGCACCCTGCATCGCTTTCCTGGCCGCAGATTATACAGTCTCCTCAGGGCAGCAATTTCTCGATCATGTAGTTTATCTGCGCTCAGAAATACTAAAGAAACTAAAGTCTTCGCATTAGAACGGCAGGTGTTCGACAATACAAGCGATAAACCTACAGACTGCAGACCCGCTTCAAAAACAATGGCTTGTGATATGTCATGGAATGAAACAAAGGCCTGCAAAGCAAATTAGCCAAGTTAAGGGATTTGCATTGAAAAGCATTTGTAAATAAGTGCAAACAGAAACACATTGTAAAGGAATCATTTGAAAGATAAGTCACCTATTGCTGTCTATTAGGTCAGCTGGAGCTTTATATAAAAATACACAGAATAAGGGTTCCTAGGTGGACAGGTTTCTCCTGCAGTTTCTCCTTGGATAACACATAGTTAAATCTTCAAAGAAATCTAATTACACCAAGTATTCATTATTCTGGAAACACATTCCTGCTATGCGTGGAATGTACTGGTAATTGTGGTGAAAGATAACAGGGAGTAAGATGTGTATTTAGATTTAAAGCTCAGGTTTGCTGGTTCTTTTGCAAGATGGAGTGAGTTGGCGCTACTTCAGAGTCACCTCATTGATTTGCTTTACGCATGGCGGGTTCACTCGTTCTCGCAGGGGAAGCCATTTGTAGTGCGCCCTGAAGTTAGTGAGATGAAAATGCAATTTATTGTACTTGGTTTAATAAATGCATGTAGTAAAAAAATACCCCAACAAATAAAATGATCAGGAAAGTGAGCCTCTTAACATTGGGCAAAGGAGGCTATGATGACTTAATTATTATTATTGTTTTATATAGCGCCATCAAATTCCGTAGCGCTGTACAATGGGTGGACAGGACAAAACAAGCAATTTGATTTACAGAGACAACAGGTGAGGAGGGCCCTGCTCAAATGAGATTAAAGTCTAGCGATTATAAACTCGTTTGTCCAGGGCCCTCCTGAACGGCTGTTTTTGTACTTTATGTTAGTATAACTGTAGATGTAAGGGCGCATACGATGGTAATCTGAGGCTTCAGGTAGGTTCCTTGATAAAAGATTATGAGTTCTTTCTCTAAGGGTCCATTCAACATGATGGTCATTGGGATATTTGTTGTGGGGGTCAATTTGGAATCCCCTGAAGCCTGTACACCACCTATACACACCCTGGTTGTTAAATTAGTGGGGAATGTGAAAAAAGCTCAAGATTAAATCAAGAGGTGTGGGTCAAGGATGAACAAATATTTCCCAGATTGCATTGTTAGGCAGAAAATTCAATCTCTTAAGGAATTTTGTACCTGCCCCCTGAAGCAGAACATGAGAATGAGTAAATGGCATGGGGAGGAATGGGGTATGGGTAAACAAAAATGAATGCGTCACATTTCAGTGGAAAAGTAAATGAGGCAGAAGGTGTGGCCCTATTTGCCAAGCATCAGAGAAGAACCTAGAAACACAAAGTGCTAAAAGTCTTGTATGAGTACCTTACTTATTGTACAACACTACTAAGTGTACTTTCTCTTTACTGTATTGTAAAGTGTTAGGTGCGTCTGTTTAGAGCGTAATACATAAAAATATACATACAGTATCTCACAAAAGTCAGTACACCCCTCACATTTTTGGAAATATTTTATTTTCATGACAACACTGAAGAAATGACACTCTGCTACATGTGAGTGTACAGCCTGTATAACAGTGTAAATGTGCTTTCCCCTCAAAATAACTCAACACACTTAATAGTTTAATACTTAAATGGTTGTTCAGGTTATTGACGATGAGCTGTTCACTAGTGGAGAGATACAGTTACAGACTGGAGTCAAACTTGAAAACACCATCACCAGGAACTGGAACTTTCTTCAACATTTATTAGCAGTTATCTGCTGGTTGGCATCCCACTACGTGAAGCTCTGGTCTCTGAGTTTATTATTATGATTATTATTATCTTTAATTTGCCATATTTGCTCAAATATAAGACAAGTTTTTTTTCAGACCTGGATCCTCCTCTCTTGCAGCCGGTGAAGGTCGGCACGTTGCGCACAGACAACCTCTGCTGCTGCTGCCCGGCACTTCTACTGGGGCTTCTATAACGGAGCTCCGGCATGACATGACCTTCCAGTGCTCCGGAAGTGCCGGAGAGCAGCAGAGTTTGTCTACCACATCGCACAGACGTTCAACGGCTGCCCCCACTAGACACCAGGGAGCCTGAAGCACAGAGGATAGGGGATGCATTGTTAAGTCTGGGGGGCAGAGTGGCAAATGGATATAAGGCATATCTGGGGGGCAGAGTGGCATATCAGGGAGGCAGACAGTAAAGTAGGTTGAAAAGCCGATATCTAACCTAGATATTCACAGTTAATCCTACCTCCCAGAGTGATAAAGAGTCACAGACATACACCAACACACTGTTCCGAAAAGTACAATCGATACTTTGATATGATTCACAACTTATTCTGGTTTTTTTTAGAATAACCTTTGTTCTGCTTTGCATGTTACATAGAAAAAGGAACTCACCGCTGCTTTGTTTGAGTTATGATCACAATAGTATGGCTCACACCTCAGCGGGCTTTCACAGAAACCACTCCTTAGCTTACAACATCACTCCATAAAGCACAAAATATTCCAATCCCAAGATCTTGACTGCTTAATTTAATGCCGAGCAAAATCCTGTTTTATTGCGGCTAGAGTAACAATAACAACAGAGGAAAAGAGAAAAATGTGTTATCATTTATTCATAAAAAATGCTACAATATCTCAGCAGCAGTTTGCAAGTAGGCAGAAACATAAAGGGTTGGGATTTGGGAAGCTCAATTGCTAAAGGTTACAACCTATTGTAGAGCTGGGAGCAAGACAGTGAAATTTATCAAAACATTTGGCCTAGTGCATTTTGTTCTCATGGAAAATCAGCCTCCTAGATCCTTGAAATGCAGCCAAAAGCTACATTTCAGCCAAAACATCTGTATCATTCTTTTAAGAGGATTTACTTATTTCCCAAAACAGGAAGAACTTCAAAAAAGCCATGAGAATTTACACGCTATGAAGAATAGGCTACGAGTCTACCAAAAACTTTCATTTATTATAACTAGAAAAATCCACATCATTTAAAGTATATACAAAAAAGGAATGAAACACAAAAAACGTATTCAAGGGCAAATTCCGTCAGAATATTTGCAAGTATAATAACGCATGTTTCTTCTTCTTTCCCAAGAAGATGTTGTATAAGATGTTCAATGTTGTAATGCTTTGAATTAGAAGTGTGATAACAAGTGATTAACTTTCACCGGACTAATCTGCATGTTGTACCGGAGAGTCGTTGCTGAGCATTTCTTATTTGTCTTTTCATTTTGAGGGTGAGGCTTATATAGGTATGATTTTGGAGGTAGTGACGGCTTAATTATTTCCTTAACTCAGAAAACCTCATGCTATTAGCGGCAGTGGTGTCACTAGGGTTGGTGTCACCCGGTGCGGGCCCGCTGACGTTAGTGGGCGCTCCCGGTGATGTCGGGGGAGTTCCTGGTAACGTTGGTGCGCAGTCCCGCTGATGTTGGGGGCGGTCCAGCTGACATCGGGGGCGTTCCTGGTGACGGCATCAGGAAACACCCCCATTTGAAGGAGCGGGGCGTGTCAAGACCCCGCTCCCGCAACCTGGAGGATTTGGCGACACCCTCTGTAAGGAGCCCTTCCCCGCACCCGGGTTGTGACACCACTGATTAGGGGGGTCTTTTTGTTGTTGTTGTAAATACTGGTACTTTACAGTGAGTTTCTTTTGTTATCATCAATAAAAGTTCATTTTTATTTAAGTGAGACATACATATGTCAGGGCTGTAAATTTACAGTTGAAGATTAACCCCTTATTTGTGCGTCAATTTCAACTCCATTTGACTTTTTTGTTTGCTTCCCTGTAAACCACAATACCCCATCCACTTGCATCATGTGATGATTACCCTTTCAGTGCTGAGTAATCCGAATGGCATACAGTGAAAGTAGTAGATTCTGGGTGTTTTTATGTTTGCGTTTCTGTTCTGTCAATGCCAGGGTCTACATACCCGCAGCCCACATGCATACCTGTACAATGAGCAGTTAATCCCCTATGCTCATTGCACAAAATATCACTTCATCTATACATTTGTTGATTATTATAGATCAAAAAATGTGTGAGTCATTCTCTAAGTTTGGATAAAAGAAATACCGTACAATCAAGCTAGAGGGTACATTTAGCAAATTGTGTTTTGATATGTATATGCAGATCAAGCGGGTCAAATTATTTGTCTGATATCCAAAATCTGACATACATTTATTTACACACACATCTATCAGTTTACTTATATTATTATTGTTCCAGAATATTTGCTGGAAATCTTTAGATCTGAACAAGAGACCCCTGAGGTCCCAAAATCTTATATAACTTTAGAACCTTTTTCTATGTTGCCATATAATAAAATGAATCAACTAAATATTCCATCCTCCAGAAAGGTATTGGACATCCTGGAGAGTTCAGAGGAGGGCTACGAAAATAGTTTGTAGGATTACAAATTATCAGGAAGGGATCTCAATATGTATAGCTTGGAGAGAGATGAGATAGCAACATATAAATACTTAACGAGATTTAACAAAGCAAAGGAGCAATGTTTATTATGAGAAATGTCATAATCTAGAACTAGTTCACTGTGAGGGTGGTAGATATGTGGAAAAGCCTCCCAGCAGAAGCGGTAGAGGCTAATACAGTGAGTGAATTTAAACATCTGTGGGATAGGCATATGGCTATCCTGAATTATTATTATGATGATTATTATTATCTTTTATTTATATAGCACCTACAATTTGTGAAGCGCTTCCTACATTACAAAAAACAGCCCTGCTAACAAGTTTACAATCTAAGACAAGATCAAGGATTGATTGAGTCTTTACATAAGGAAAATCTGGGTAGACTAGACTGAATGGTTCTTATCTGCGATCATATTCTATGTTTCTATATTGGTATGCTATACGGTATTACAGATAACGACAGAATGAAGGGTTCAATGATCCATTCTGGTTGACTATAGGACCTAATGCATCGCTCATACTCTCAGTAGGGATTTGGAATATATAATCCAATCATTTCTTTGCTTGGGTGGGTAGAACACAGAAATAAAGCTGCTACCCCTAATCAAGATAAGAGATCACAAGGGATATATTTGTAGAGGGTATTGGGTCCCCACCCGTATACCAATTATAGGTTAAACGTTGCATCTAAAAAAGTCCTTCAAGAAGAACACGGGTACTCTTGGTTAGACACCCAATCTCTAACAGTGACAGATCTCTACCACACAACATCTTCCCCATTCCATCTTGTAATTACTTAATATATGTGTGTGTGGTTGACCATCTTATTTTAATTCGATGTATCATCTCTGCAAAAGCAGCATTATTATATATATATATGAAAAGGCAATAAAAACACTCTACATATACTGTGATAGTATATTAAATTAATTTAATCAAATTTAGAGAATAAACAAAAATGAATTGAATTTAGAATAACCAAAAGGAAAATATTCTGATAACACATTGCAGGTTATGTATAAAACTGCTGCAATAAGAAAACCGGGGGGAAAAATGCGCAATTGCGATCATGTGTATAATGTATAAACTGTTTTGCCATCTTATTTTCTGCCTTGCGACACTCATACCAAAAAAATAGAGCTATTATGGAAAGTTACAAAAATGCACCATACAATGTAGCACGTCCTACGTATTGATATTTTTATAGTTTTTGTGTAAAAACTGTCAAGGGCAATTTAATACACAACCTCCTTTGGGAATATGCTAGCTATTTTTCAGAGAAATATGAAAATTTAAATGTCACTACGAACTTTTTGATTCATGCCTTTATTTTATTGTATTGTGTGAGCCATTAAGCATTGCCTAATCTTGATGTACGATGTAATGATGTTACAATAAGCTAGTTAATTTACCAATGTTGTTGTTCCTACAGCTATGGGTTCAATTTCATACATTATTTAGCATTGGTAGATTTATATATCTTCTCTAAGTAATTTGAAACACATATTAGGATATACTAAGTACCAGTAATTCTGCATGAAGCATTTCATTATTAAAAGATTTTTTCTTTACATCAGGAAACACCAGGGCAAACTCTATGGGCCAAATGGTTCTTATCTGCCATCAAATTCTATGTTTCTATTTTCTTTTAAATTCTTTACCCGAAAAGAAGAAGCAATAAGCAACTAATCATGTCGTGGCCTAGGGGAAGAATGTATTGTTTTGAGATTCACACTTCATTTAACTTCAAAACCTTTGCGCCCGGCTCCACCATTATTATAGTGCAAACATGAAGAGACAAGATCTGGATTGTTTTCCCAAATTCCTTGAAATCTATATCCCAAAGTTTATTTGTCCAGCTGTAAGTTCCTTACATACACGTAAACTAGTTTGGCTTCATTATGTCTATATAGATTGCATTTGGGTGGGCTTTTTAAATTCATTTAGTTTTTAACGTTATTTTTTTGCAGGATTCCCTTAAGGTGGGTGTGGGATTTCTTGCACTAATGTTTCATATTACAAATCACAGGATGCGAGATGGTATAATCCCAGCAGTGGTTTGTTAGCTACAGTATATTTTTGAAGGAATAATCAACCCACTTCTTAATTGATTTCAGTTTTAATTTGAAGAAGCCTGTGGAATAGACACCTGTGTCAATGGCCTGGAAAGAGTTCTTCTGAGATCAGTGCCAAACTCAACTAGATGTGGGTAATACATTGGCTGCCTTATTCCGAGACTCATCATTTCTTGAACAGTAATTATATTGTTCATTCCATTCATCCCGATGGAGTTCAGTGTAATTGTTAGCAATTACCGCATTTGCTCGATTATAAGACGACCTCCCAAAACCCTGAATATTAATTTATGAAAAAAAAAGAAAAAGCCTGAATATAAGACGACCCTATAGGGAAAAAAGTTTTACCAGTAAATGTTAATTCATGTAAACTATGTGAACAATTGTTTGTTAATAAAAGCTACGATTGAGAATTTTTTTGTTTTTATTTCTTTTTTCAACCTGCCCCCCTAGTTATGCACATCTGCCCCCAGGCTTGCCACTCTGCCCCAGAAAGGCCTTATACCCCATATATGCCACTGTGCCCCATGATATAGCTTTTAACCCTCTAAATGCCAGTGTGCCCCATGATATGCCTTTTAACCCTCTATATGCCACTGTGCCCCATGATATGCCTTTTGACCCCCTAAGTGCCACTCTGCTTCCAGAAATGCCTTATACCCCTATATGCCACTCAGGCATTTAGGGGGTTAAAAGGCATATTATGGGGCAGAGTGGCATATAGGGAGGTATAAGGTATTTTAGGAGGCAGAGTGGCATTAAGGGGGTTCAAAGGCACTTTGCCTCTAGAAATTCCTTATGCCCCCCATTTAACACTCCCTCCTCCAAACTTACCGGTGCTTCTGAGTCCCCTGGTGCTTAGTCCGGGGGAACCTCTCAAACTCCAGGGGTTGACTACTGCCCTGGTGTATACAATAGGTCCCCAATGTAGACATTTCTGTGACATTTGGTTCTATATGTGGAAATACAGGAGTGGGTATCCATCCCACTAGGTTCCTGCACTTATAAGCAAGCTGCACTTACAATGGATATTCAGCCATATTAAAGCAGTAAAGTTTATCAAAGTTGTATGGTTAGGTGAACTGATGTTGGATATAAGATGTATTGAAAACTATTACTGTAGTGTGTTGATAATTGCAATGTAATGATAATGTTTGGGATGTCAAGGTTCTAGGTATGATCTGAGGACCATTGGCACCGAGTCAATCTGAAGCCCTGTGAAAATGGTTGTTTTTGCAGCTAGTAACAAGAGACAGGTGAGAGCCGGTGTTTGTAGTGAACTGCAGTAAAAGAAGTCTTTTGTCAGTGTCTTTTGAGGCATGATAATTACATGTTATTTTGGTACTGAATAGGTGAATGCAGCAAGGAAATGTTTATTCATATAAAGTGTGAGAACAGTTTAAGAGGTACAGAAAGATGTGTTAGATTAGGAAGAATTAAAAGACAACTGTGATCATCTTACGAAGCGCACAGTTCATGGCTATCTTAGTGTAGCAATCAGTGATCACATGCAGGGGTAGGGCTCTATGTTGAATACTACTAGTAAAAATATGCATACAAGGAATTCAAAAGTATTGGGACATGTATTACAAATAGATTTTAAGGAAATACAGTACAGTCATATTTATACTTTTTTAGGTGTTGCATATGCCTGACTAACTGGCATAATACAGGTCCCCTATATGACAATGTTTAGGGAGGGTAATACATATGTAGCCAGGCCCAGTGTCATCTTAGGACCCAAGTACCGCACCTGGCTCATTATAGAAATCCCTCAATGTGCTGTCTAGAGAAAAGGCATTAGTATTCGAGTCATGAATGTAGGGATATCCAGCTGTAATTGCTCTTCTTTCTAAGAGTGCCCCTGCTTGGATCTGATGGACACTGGAGCAGAGAACACCATTTTAGAGTTTAATTACTAGGAATGGAAGTTTACTGGGGAATTTGCAGCAGAGGTCCCAAGCAATTGGATCCAGTATGTAGTGCTGGCTGGCCCTGTAAAATCCATAATTCATTAATTCACAATCCACAAGACATTGCAGAAATCTAATTGATTTAATTAGACAGTATATAGGGCCAGTCAAGCTCTTCCTGCAGAAGAAGTTCACAGGGGTTGACCCTGCACAATGTATAGTGAATCCCTGTGGAATATTGCAATGTGGAAGAGTGAGACGTAAGAGGTTAAATGGTGAGATAAATTGAAAGCCTCTGAGACAGAATGTCTGGATTCCAGGGACCCTCTCCCCCCTCTCAGAAACATCCATGCACCAGACATAGATAAAAGAGGTAAGGAGTATAAAGGTTAAAATGTTTAGCTTAGACTGGTTTTAAGGAACTGAACATCATAGTGGGCTGGGGGTCACCTTTTTACTAATTGTAACAACCTCTAAAGGTGTGTACTTATTTTCCTGTGTATCGATCTATATATATATATTGTGATATTCTGTAAAATTCGCCCTTGTGCAGGCAGGTCTCCCTACAGCTGCTTGTATCTGGAATAAACTTTCATACATTCAAAGACGTCTGGTGGTCATCGCATGGTGAACGCACTCCAGCCATCGATCGCAATTTAATGCATATAGCAGGTGAATGTCCCCCTTAATGTTTTGTTGGGTCTTCCTTGCAAATGCTGACTCCCCTCATATGCATTTATTATTTGTTTTATATAGCGCCATCATATTCCGTAGTGCTGTACAATGGGTAGTCAGGAAACTCCCCTTAAATGCAGGGACAGCATCATAAATGTTGGCCGATATCAACTTAGAGCCTGGACCCTCATCCCCTCATGGCCCATCATAATAATTTCCCCAAGTACTAGCTTGTACGAGACCCCTGAGCGCATCTGCAGGAATCGCTTTTATTCATTTCAGTGGGGAGCAAGTTCCTTCCACTAAATGTCGACGCCAAAGGTGAAAGAGAGGCAGCAACTGTTAAAGGTAAGGAACTTTTTTGTGTGCATAAGTAAATGACGTATATTACTTTAAAAGTCATTCCTTGTTGGTGAGCCTGCATGGGGCAGTAAACCGCCGCTGAAATGCAGGGACACCATTATTCATTTTGGCCCCTTGTGGCCCATCATAATAATCTCCCTAATGTGCTCTGTTAAAAAATTGAAAGCCTTAGCTTGGCTGTTGAGATCAATGGGGAGCATGAGCCGGTTGGGGGATGCTTTAATGTCCCCTAACCAACCCAGGAAGGTGAAAGCTCGGTAGAGGCCTATTATTATTATTTATTGTTTTATATCGCACCATCATATTCTGCAGCACTGTACAATGAGTAAAAAGGACGTAACAAGTAGTATATAACATAACAATTTGATTTATATATATTAGACTTCTGCATTTGGATGTCTAAAACCGAGGAGGGACTGCTTCTGGGTCCTTTTCCCACTGCTCTGCTACTTCTCTTGCCTCTTTTTGTTCTTTGGTCTTCTTTCTTCTGTCTTGTTTCTATGTCCGCTTCTCCATGGACCAGGTCTCCCGGTGCACTTCCACAAAAGGGCACAGCCTCTACTCCGATTGGGGAGATCATGTGGCTCTGCTCAGTTGCTGAAGTATTGTGATAGACCATAAAAATGCAGACAGATCCATGGAGAAGATGGTCATGTGGGAGCTGCAATTTAAACCAGTGCTCCAAAACACTTTACATAGGGTACACTATTACATGCTGACAATATGATCACAATAAGGCTGCCTGTACTCAACCAAATTGTGTAATCTGGACAATTAAAATTAAATTATGTTACACATCGTGTAAAGAGTTAAAGCTATTTGTTGTTCCTCTTTGAGAACCGTGAGTATTTCTTTTCTGCTCCATACCTGAAAGTACCTGTAATTCAGTCTGCAGACTCTCACACGTTTCAAGTATAGAGTCTGGAGGAGTCTTACTAATAAAGGTGGACATTGTATTCTCAGCAGATTCATGTGTCTGGAATGCTGCACTCTCCTCTTACAGTCATCAGGTCAGTGAGAAACCTCACAAGGGCATAGCACCACCAGTCACCATGACACTCAACATGTAAACACAGAGACGCTCAAGAATCCTCATATACATAGCAAATCCCATGGTTACCCTCCTATGGGGATGTAGAAAGATTTGTGTGTGTCACAAAAGGACTATTTATTACTCACTTGTGTTGTCAAGGGTGAAATATATCCAATGGAACTTGTCCCTGGGAAATACAGGATGTGCATCACCACCAGGATTCTTTACCTGTTGCTACTCTGGTGTTATGGGTGCTTAGCAACAACACTGTTATACGATGCCACTTTGTCACTGTATCACCATCATACAAACTGTACAGATAACACTAGATTGATTCTCCTTTGGAACAAATAAGATTTTAGGGTATTTTGCATAGCATTAAAACTCTGCAGTAAATACTCTTTTATTGACTATTTGTCATTGCGTTAACTAGTTGTGCCCCCTACATGCCCCTGTTTATTGTAGGAAGTGGTGTGACATGCAGGTGGGACTTCACTGGCGACTGATCAGTAAATCGTATGCCATATTCCAGTTAAATGGTTGTACATTTTTACACCCTTTACAATATTTGAATTTTATGTGTATGGAAAATTGTCAGATTTCCGTGCCAATGGCCTAGCACTCAGTAGGTAAACTGGTTCATAGGCTATGGAAATGAAAAAAACCCCCATACATTTGACCTAGTTAATGCTCCAGTGTTACATGATCTTTATTGTACTTCTTGTCATAAATCTACAAAATTTTGTTTATGTATCACAGTAGGCTGTATACACTGCCCTCTGGTGTCTTTTTCCTTTTTATAGAAATTCTTTCATCTACACACGTATCATACAGTATGTATATTAATATGGAAGGATTCACATGACTACGTATGATGAGTACACAGACTCGTAGGAAGATGAAGGACCAGTCCAGGGAGGTTCTCCTGCAGAGTTAACTCTGTATAATGCATACTTAAAACTGTTGAAATTTGCCTCATTGATTGAATTATACATTATGCAGGACCAACTTTGTTCTTCTTGCAAGAGAAACATGCCTGGTTGTGACCTTTTGTGATGTACATGAGAAGTTGGCAAGTTGAAACTTCAACTCCCCTGCAAAGCTTCACTTTGGAGATGGAGATGTTAGTAATTAATCAATTTTCTAAAACAACACAAGCCCTTTGGTCACTGGACTTTTTTGTGGACTATTTCTAGCTGTCTTGCTTTGGCATGATACCATGTATGCGAATAAAAGTGCAAACAATTATCAACAGTGGCGTGCAAAAGGAAATTGTGTGACATTCAACGTCTGTCATTTTGCATTTTTCAATACACACTTGTAGCTTGTAATTAACATTCACATACAGCTGTAGAAGGGCTTGGATGTTCTATTGCTTCATAGGTTGTAAATATATTTCGATTAACAGTTGATCGTTTACATGGTTCTACTAACAAGTTCCCAAAAGTATTCTTACGGCCCTCTGACTGCTTGAGATCTTAATATCTTGAAAATCACAACTACATCATTGTTTTAACGTGATTGTGTGCAATACTATGTGTCTGTATTAACGTATATATGTTATGTATCTGGTAACTGGCGCTGCATAATTTGTTGCTGCTTAAAAAATAAAAGGTAATATTAATAATAACACTCAAAGAACTTATGAACTTGTGTATATATATACTATATTATGTTGCTAATGTTAAAAAAATAAAAGTTACCAAAAGTGTAATACCATCAATGTATTCTAGCCTATGCCTAGGGTCAATCAGGCTCCTTTAATACGCCTCTACTAAATGGGGTAATCACAAGGGAGCATTCTGATCTCCCCACCTGGCCCTTTCCACTATGGCCAAACATCTATCTGAGTGGAGCTTCCCTGCCCATTTGCTGTTCCTGCCTTGAATAATACCCTCTTCTACTCTAAAAATGATTGTGATTCATTCAGCTCTTTGAAGATGAAGTTGCGCGGAACCGTTCGGTCTCTTTTCCTTTTAATCCTGATAATAACCTAACATGCTGCACATAACACATTTACACAATAACAGAAAGAGCCTGCCCTGCCTATTTGCTTAGCTTCGCTAACGGTTTATCTGCAACTGGTTGGTCTTGTTGAGACAACACCCTTAGTTTGCCATTATTCTCATTAATGATTTTCGTTAGCTAAAAACCACATAGGCCAACATTCCAGCCCAGACCTGCTATTCCTGTAGTACACGCAGCCATAGACTATTTATTTCATTACAATTGTGCCAAGAACTGTAAAGTATTATTTCGGTATAATAATTATTGGACCATGACCTATTACTACTAACATACAATACTTACTCCTGTAAATTATATGCAGTGATTTACATTATGAAATATATATATGGACAAAAGTATTGGGACACCTGACCATTACACCATGTTTCTTGTTATCTTTTCTGCTCTTTCCCTTTACATTTGACAATGGCTTTAGTTTGGAAAACCTAAAAACACACATCCAAGTAACATAGTCTTGAAGAAAGGCTGTGTACAGACAGTCACATCAATGGCTTTGATGTCCATCCTCATTGTTGGTTCAATAAACATGTTTGGCTTGGTGAGATCTCCAATATTAATGTCTGTAGCCTCTCAGTTACACAAAACCTCCATCTTCTGAAAGACCACATTCCTATGTCTGACCCCTGACCCTGCTATACTATCCCATTAAGGTTGCAGGCACCACTTCCATCAGTGACACATTACCCTGTCTTAATGGATTGTTGCACAGCCCCCTAAGCAATTAGTGCTCATATGTGGTGGGTCCAGAACATCTCAAAAATTTGTACTAGAAGAACCCTGTTCCTGGTCTCCCACATTTCAAGAATGTTACAGTTTTGGATTTGTGGTACCACATTCTATATATCTGGCCCAGGTTAACTATTAAGGACATTTTCCAACCCACCACTGATTATGACAATCAACCCCCAGTGGAGGCCTGGCCAGTCACTAACATCTAATTAAGCGAAGGCATTAGCTTTGCCTGACTAATCTTGGGACAATATAATTGACCCTATTTTTTCATACCACACTGGATCTTAAAGGGGTGCATGGGAGGAGAAGCCTGATTGAGAGCTCTAGCAATAGGCTAGGCCTACAGAAAAAAAAACAACTTTATGTGACAGGTCCTATTTTAACAGTAATATAGTGCGGATTCACATAATCTTTTTTTGTTTTTGTTTAACCTTCTACAAATCATTGAGCTACAGAATGCCCTGTAATTAATGATCTGGTTGTCTCCTATACTGATTCTATATAATCTTCTGGACAAGCATCCCTATTATGTCTTTAGTCGTAGCAGGACATTGATGCATTAATCCACTAAATCATTGCACTTCTGGTGCTTGTGTTATGTTTGCTTAGATGGGGTAGGGAGCAGGACTCCTTTCCATCAAGTTGTCTTCAAAGACCAGAAACTCCCTTCCTCTGCACATTCCTGAGAGAGCCCGTAATCTGTCACAATGTTTCCCTTTACCCCCCCCCCCTTTGTCTGATTTAATTGACCCATGTAAACCTTCATTCCTCATCGGGTCTTAACTAAAATCTTAGTTACATTCTCATGGTCACCCAGTCATCAACACTTGTGTAATTGGAGCCTTTCAGCCATTCATATTTATACTTATAATTCATATAAAACATTCCTTCATGACCAAAAGTTGAAAAATACCTCTTATTCCTGGACGTCGGGTAGGGTGACTATATGTCAGGGTATAGTTCCTTTAAAGGTAAACCTTTAGTGGCTAACTGAATTATAATAGATTGCAAGTTTTCACGAATACCTAGGTCTCCTCTTCAGGTAAACTATCACTGCACATTACTGAGTGCTTAATTCACATAAATGCAATGACATCTTCCAATTAATCCGAATAATGATATACGGTACATAGAGTATATGGGGAGTGGGGCCCTTCAACTCAGTTTGCAGTGGTCCTAAGCATGTTACGGGAAGTGAATTAAGGCAAAAAAACGTAAAAAAACCATTATTTCCTATGTTAACCTAGGTGTTCAGAGAACCCTTTTCAATCTGTTTTTAAGGAACAAGAAACAAATAATTTGTATACTGGTGATTGTTCTACGGCAGAGAATATTAATATTATAATTACGTTCTCACTCCACTGAGCATTGTAAGCAGCATGATCCTACCGAGGGAGGGTTTACCACAAAGCAGTAAGATATGGACTTATTAGGTTTCCCTAACTCACTGAGATAATGTGTGGGATTTGTAGAGAAATATTTGGCACCTAGGGCAGATCCTATATTTGGCACCCTCCTTCTACCTTAAAATATAAAAACACCTACAAAAATGTAATGTTTGCAAGGACATGTCTGTGCCATCTGTGCCCCAAAACAGCTTGTCTGTGCCATTTTTGTACCCAAACAGCATATCAGTGCCCCAAAACAGCTTTTCTGTGTCATCTGTGTCCCCAAAAAGTTTGCCATTGCCCCCAAACAGCCTGCCTGTGCCACCTTTGCTCCCAATCAGCCTGCCTGTGCCCCTGCTTACAACACTTACCTGCAGGAGTGGTATGTTTCTCTCTTCTTCCTTGCTGTGTGCAGACTGATTCCGCAAGCAAGAAGTAGATGCAATATGATTTTCTACCGGCTGAACCAGTTAGACACAGCGTGCAGGGAGAGAGTGTGAGATACACTCTCCATGCCACTAGCTGGGTGTATTACCTTCACCAAGTGGCTTTAAAGGGCAGACAAGTGGTCGCTGGGATCGCTGGGCCCCATAAAGTGCCAGGCCCAGTTGCAGTTGTGGCCCCTGCGACCATGATTGTTACACCCCTGGCTGGAGGTCTGTGCCAGTGCGGCGCCCCCTTGATGAGTGGCACCTGGGGCGGACCCCCCCAAGTATGCCACTGGTAGCATAGAACTGAAATAAAAATTATTGTACTATAAGGAAATTTTGCCATACTTTTAAAATGTAAACTATGCAAAAGTGTGGTGTCATCAGCATAGTCAAAGAAATCCAGAGAATGTAATGTGGACACTTTACATGTGCAAGTCCTGCACAGCTGGACTGAAATACTCCGATGGTTATTTTTTACAACCACTTAAAGTTAACAAAAGTTAAAACATCTGCATTTAATCTCCCATGGGAAGGGGTAGTGCACATAGGGGACAGGTACCGGCTGGTGAGAAAAAAGCAGCTCAGCACCTCCCCCTCACTAACTAACCAAGGTAAGAAAGATAATGGAGCAAAACTTTCCTGGTAACCATGGCAAAAGGGCACATTCCAAAGCTATGAGGTGTCTCCACGGGAATAAGGTAACAGAGCCTGTCCTTGTCATAAATCTTTAATATCCAGTGAATGATTTAATAACATTATCTACAGTAGCACTCTAATGTATGACACTGAAAACGTTGTAGGAAGCATACTTATCGCAATATTTGAATGTTCACAGAAAATCTAAAACCTGTAAATTTTTGAAATGCACTTTGTACGCGTCGGCTACATTGGAGCATAGCTCGGTGTGGGATTGCACAAGCCAGACAGTTCTACCTACGCATAGCTATTGTGATCTTGTTAGGCTGTTTGGCACCGATTCCCTAAGTATATGGGGTAGTCAAATAATGCGCCAAAAAATGGATATAGCTATATTATTATTATTATCTTTTTATTTATATAGCGGCCAACAATTTACGCAGCACGTACATAGGAAAAAAAGATCTAAAGAAACATAAACTACTCTTCTTCTGATTTAGTGAGGAAGAAGAGACCTCGCATGTCCCTAAAGCTTTTATAACTTCACATATTTTCTATGCTGGCCCAAAAGATGCCAACTTCACCTGAAAAGTCCAAGTTATAGAAAGTAATGGCTAGCCCTATAAATGAAATGGGCTTTGAGTTGGTGCTCTGTTTAACATTGCATTATTAGCGCACGATAATAGTTTAAAAAAGTTCTGAGCTGGTTTCATGTTTCTTAGTAACCTTATTTAGGGATTGCACATACATTGCATCCATTAGTGGAAATCATTGTTGATGGGAATTGATGGATTTACACCACTCAGTTAATAATCCAATGATTTACTCAATGGATTGTTAGGCTAGGTTTCCACTTGGGTTTTTTTTGATAAAAACGCCCATAAAAACGCCAATAGCGCCACCTGGCGTTTTTTTAGTGAAAAACGCTGCAGCCAGATGTTAGCTGTTCTTCAATAGGAAATCGCAAAATGCCATTTCCACTTGGCGTTTTTCTGTTTGGCGTTTTTTCAGTCCTGTTTGGCGTTTTTCTGCTTTTTTGGGCTCTGTGGCAGTTTTTCAAAATCGCAGCATGTTGACACTCTGGCGTTTTTTGCAAGGAAATCCTGGCGTTTTTCTCCAATAGAAGTCTATGGGAGAGAAAAAACGCCATGAAAAAGCCATGTGGGTTTTATGCCTTGGCGTTTTTTATGGCGTTTTTCCCACAGTTACAATGCAGAGGATGGACCCAGTATCTGTGTGTCCTATGAGAAATAGGCTGGAACCAAACAGTTTCACACAAAACAAAGTTCATATTGAATTTTACACCATTTGGAACAAACAAACAAACAAACAAACCCGACGCATCAACTGGACCCTGCGTGCCAAAAGCAACAGCAAACAATTTGCACCATCATTTGGGGCCGATCTTCCTAGAGGAGCAGACATTCGGAATAAAGCCTTACAAACCACAGAAAAGAGACAAAAGGGTCCGCCGGGGCGTTTAAGTAGAACTCTACCAAGTAAATGACATC
Source organism: Spea multiplicata (assembly GCA_009364415.1). NCBI lineage: Eukaryota > Metazoa > Chordata > Amphibia > Anura > Pelobatidae > Spea > Spea multiplicata. Next base: position 46,572 of record VKOC01046607.1, on the reverse strand, counting down.
AGGAGAGGGCAGATACTTGCCATTTATCCTAATCCCTTTTAGCTGGGTGAAACATCTAACTTGTAAAGGCTGGAAAAACTGCCTAAGGTCAAAAAAAGCAATTTCCACAGAAAGGCTAAAACGCCAGAAAAAACTCCATAAAAAACGCCAAAACGCAGGAAAATGCAGTGGCAGTTTTCTTGGCTTTTTTCCTGGCGTTTTTCATCAAGAAAAAAACGCAGGACAAAAACCCAAGTGGAAACCTAGCCTTATCGAGATTTAAATATTTTTCCCATTTTACTTTATTTAGGTTTATTGGTAAAGGAGTATCTTTTAGCGCCTTACACCTTAAACACCTGGCATATGTTTTGTTTTTTTTTAATATAAGGCTTTTGGAAATTTTTTAAATGTTCTTCTTCTTTCTGTTCCCCACCCGAAGAGTCCAGATGATTATTTAAGCAGTTTTTTACTCTAAAGTATTAAAAAAATGTTTGAAATAGGGAGATTATAAGAATGATTTAATATAGGAAAGGGTTTGATCTTCCCATCTATCAATATGTCCTCAAAAGTCCTTATACCAGCTTGTTTCCAGTCAGAGCGTACTTGGTCTGGTATTTTAGATCCAAGAGATTGTATGTTCAAAGAATTAATTTGTCTTTAAGACCCATCTTGTTCTTAAATAAGTACCATATTGGAATTATTTTCTCAATAATCTTATTCTTCCTTCTAATTGTCTTAATTGTCTCAACTGAATTAATTGACCATACAATGGAATTTAGATTTTTCGTCTGACATGACTCCGTTTCTATTTTGTACCATCCTTTGTCTGAATAGACCTCCCATTGGGTCTTAGCAATATGTAGTAGTAAACCGGCCTCTTGGTATTGCTTATCAGTGGGAAACCTGTCCCTCCCTTGGAAATTTTCGAAGCTAGGATATCCTTACTTATCCTCGATCTACTACCTTTCCAAACGAAGTTTTGAAAACTAGTTTGGAGCATTGCGAGCCGACTAGGAGGAATAGGTAGTGGAATCATACGAAAAAGATCAATCCATATAGGAAGGATATAAGACCTAAGGATATTGATGCGGCCGCACCATATAAATTGAAGTGATTTCCATTCTTTGAGAAGTTTATTAGTAACTTTTAAGAGATGTAAAAAATTAATTTCCATAATTGTATTAATTTTTTTTAGGAATTATAATTCACCTTTAGCTTCTACTAACGGAAAGTTTTTTCGGATTGTATCCGCAGTCTGATAATCTATATTTATATAGTGAGCTACAGTCTTATAGTATTTAAATTGCTTGCAAGGCCTATACCATAACTTATTTTTGATTCATGTAGAATTATCACCCCGGGTCCTGACATGCCGTAGCTTGTTCTATTGGGTTGTGGGCTTACTATGGTTGCTTCGTAGTTGTGTTTAATGGCCCCGTGCTTTGCTGTGTCTTACACATTAACGGCACACTCCAGCCATCATATACACTGTAAAACTGTCATGGTGCCCCTTTTGCAAATGCATAGAATCCCCTCTATATATTTGCCTCTCTCCCCCGGCAACCACATCTCCTGTTGTATGCGCCAATGTGATGTAATCATAGCCAGTCAGCCCCAGCACTGGTTTGGTACAAACAATCTCATAACAAGATGGTGTTTGTCAATAAGAAATATCACAGCACTAGTTATAAAAAATATATAAAACTGGGACCCTCCCAGCAATTAGGAGAGACTCTGCCATGGAGAATTTTAAATGATGCCTGAAGCCCGTCTCGCACCGTGAAGCGGTGTAAAGCTTTGAGGGTCTCCCAGTGCGTGGAGTGACCTGAGCGTAATCTGTTCCACTCCTATTTTATTGTCAACATTTATGTATTTTGGCTAATATACTATCTGCATGACATCATACATGTTAACCCCGGTCTGTCCACACAGGTATGTGCAGTCGTGGGGTTAAAACAAAACTACAGAAAAAGTTCTTTTTAATCTAATTTAGCTTTATTTTAGATACATCGGGGATACAGCATTTATCGGGCGTTGCTTTGCAGGATTTTGTTGATGTAGTTGATGTATCCCGCAGGGAACGTCATCTTTCTCTTGCGAATTGGAGCCGCCTTCTTCTTTTCGGAAGCCGCGGAAACGCCCTGCAGGTCACTTGATTGTCTCTTCTGCTTGTAAGATGAAGCCGGCCTCTTCCACTTACGCTTCATCTTCATAGCGATAGCACCTGGAAGCAAACGCCAGCTTTTAGATGGATTGTGATGTCTTTTTTCCCCTTTTTTACACTTATGGATTTGAGGGTTTTTGCCCTTTTCCTATCTTATTTTCAATCAACATCTCCCCCTGCCTCATTTAGTTTAAGCACACAAATCCATATTTTGTATGACATCTTTTAAAACCATATATAGATATAGATAAACAATCATTAGTATGCTTTTTTCACCGAAATTGGAAACAAACAAGAAAAAAAATCTTACAAGCTGATACTATATTGCTGTATAGTATAGATATTTGACTATATACCATGATATGTTGTGATTTGTGTTATCATTATGTGGTTAAAATTTGACCATGTACACTTTTTGAATTATTTCTGTCCTTACCTAAAATCTCTATCTGCACGAGGAAATGTCTTCCTAAACTTCCCACCCCAATTCAATGGTGAAAAGAAAAAGGGGGAGAATGTACTCTTTAGGGTAAACAAATGTGTGCAAATGCACAAAGACTGCAGATCATCCAATAATAGTGATCAAACAGCAAAAAAAAATCAAATTTTGTTGAAATGGCTTAGAGTTCGCTACAGTATGTCTGTCTGCCTCTCTGCCTTACAACCAGAGTGACGCACAGAACACCGACGAGTTCATTGTGATGCACACACCGCTGGCATCGGGCATTGTTTACTGATGTCGCCCTTGACAACGTGCATGTGATTGGCTCCTCCAGCAGCCACATGCACCTATTGGCTGTTACCATTTGCCAATGGACATCTAGGATTGTGTTTTTTTGTTGGCCTTTTTATGAAAATGAATAGATCGAATCTTAACTCCTCGGCATCCATGTGTACTGCATAAAGAGGACAGGCTCTGCCACAACGACAGCCGGACCCACCAAGACATATCCTGATGGGCTACAACAATAAAAGAGTATTTTTCACACTGCTTTTTGTTGCTTCCCTCTTCTGTGTCTTTGTCCCCTTGTGTATCCCCCCCTTTGGAATCATGTAAGAGCTTGGAGCTACTGATACCCCTTAATAGTTGTGTAGATGATGGTGTGATATAGGTTTTTGGTGGGATGGATGTCTTCCAATACCCCCCTACACATGTGCAAAAAGTACCCCTGTTTATTTCAGCAGGTGGGCTTTCCTATAACTCTTTGGCTTTGGTAGGGGTGTTGTGCTGCCACCCTGGAGCTGCATCTTCTCCTAAAGGTGTAATTGTTCTCCCCTACACATTTAATGAATGCATCTTAAGATACCTTCAAAGATTAAATTTGTACAAACAATTTCAAATATCTTGCAGCAAGATGGTGTTATTTGTCAACACGAAATACCAGAGCACTAGTTACTAAATTTAAGATGTCACGTAAATTATGATACAAAAATATAACTCGACAGCATGACATTTTAACCTCCAGGTATTTCGTTTTTAATGTGTTGTTGAAGTTTCAGAGTTCATATCAAGTATAATGCATGTTGACTATAACGGCAACCATCAAAACAGCAGATCTTACTGAATGTTCAGCGCGCTCTCTGATTTTATCACTCGTATGATTCCCTTGACACCTTCTGTATGTCAATATATCTGTGTGCCCTTTAAGAGGATCTGTGTTTGCTGGGATAATATAATTTCCAAAAGTCTGTCTTTGAAAGTCTTTGTTCGATGAATATTTATTTCGCTCCCCGCGCTCTTTTGCCCGGATTCCACCGTTAGCCTTGCGACAATCGTGTTAAGCAGAACGATTTGTTGCAAACTTTCTACAAATATTACAAACCCTTGACAGTTTTGTTTGAATTTCTTGTGCTTCATGAACACTTCAAAGCTCTTATTAATTCAGGAGGTTTTTTTTCTTCTTCTGTATTTGTAATGCACATGTCCTTGAATACGTTTCGTGTTATTCCGTTGCAGATGTAATGTCATCGCTAAGCCGATTTATGACTCCATATGTTCAAGCGAATTTCACAATCCTAACATTGTGTGTACTTTAATACCGATGAGAGGGATTTTGGAATCTTCACGTCTTCCGTTGCTATATTATATGCTAGAATTTATTCCAGTTGCCGTGGTTAGATTGTATCAATGTCCACATTTGTAGATGTTATTTAATATCAACATGGATGTTGAATGCGGACAGTCAACATACGCCTACCTGAGTCAAATACATTCTCGTGCCACAAATAAGGCATCAAATTGAATCTATATTTCATTTCCGCAATATAATACTGTCATAAAGGATCTGTAAATATTCTTATGTCGGCTCTTAAGTACTTTAATCCCGTGATAGGATTGCATTTTCAACAGCGTGGGTGAGTGGACAACCATGTTATAAATCTTGGAGGAAATGGCTGGACTTTCTGAAATGCTTGGATTGAGATTCCCACAAATAAGCAGCACCATTTGTAGGCCAGGGATCCCCAAACTCGGCCCTCCAGCTGCTGCAGGACTACATCTCCCATAATGCTCCTTCAGCAAGGGACTGGCTGAGGAGTATGGGAGATGTAGTCCTGCAGCAGCTGGAGGGCCGAGTTTGGAGATCCCTGGTGTAGGCTGTCATAAGAACGAGGTGTAGGGGGCATTGGGTTTAAGAGATCCTGTTGGAGACGAGGTGGCAAGGTAGACTGGCTACTCATAGTTTTTCACTTGTTCTTCTGGCCAACTTGCATTGATGTAAAAGAATGGCTGCCTGCTACCTAGTGTATTGTGCAACTGTCAGCGGCTTATCCTAGGCTAGGCCGACTAAGGCTAGGGCTGCAGGTCCAGGGTCCGTCGGTCCCCCTATCGCAAAACTGCGGAGGGGGGGCAGATTGCACAATGTGCCGGATACTATCTATGTATGTATTATGGTATGGAGGCTGTGCCTCCACAGACTGCGTTCAAAAGGCATAAAGCGCAAAGATATGACATAATATCCCGACGCTCAATATCTTACAGATGCTATGTTCCTTTTCATGCGTTCCGCAGAAGGGGGGGGGCTGTAGGTAAATATATGACTGGCATCTGTGTGTTCATTTTTATACCGTACCTGTCTGCTTTCTTTTTTAAAGCGCCATCGAAATGTTTAGCACCAGTAGCATCTCCTCAAATACAAAAGTTTTATTAAAATAGACATTTAATGCAAGCATTCTTACCCAACAACCCTTCCGGATGTTACTCCTATTAGCTTTATTATATTAGGTAACAACAATATCCTAGTCCTGGTTTCACCTGCCGATTAATTACCGGTTTCTACTACACTTGACAGTGAACATTTATCTGCTTGTGATCCGCATCAAGCTTTTTCTTTCCATATATCAGCTTTACATGTATGTGTCATTACGTGCTTTACATGATGCTTTCAATAAATTCTTTTTCTGTATTTTTGTTTGCCTTTAATGAGCCCCCCCCGTCCATTAAAGGCAAACAGAAATACAGAAAAAGAATGGTGGTAAATTTACACTGATCTTTACTGCAGTATTTTTTTGCTGGTTTTTTTTGTCCTTTATTGGTTTGTTTTTTTTTGAAGAGTTTAGGTTACGTAAAGGTTAGGTATACAATTTATTTAAAAAAAATTGAGTTTTTCTCAGTTTATTATGATACTTTTGTACCAAATGCGTTTCTAAAGTTAGCCTTTTGGGGGGGGGGGAAAGCGGAAAATGAAAATGGCAACATTGATGATAAAGGTAATTACTGAAGAAAAAAATGATTGTATATTTTTGTGGAGGAATATCTCCAAAACCCTTAGTTAAAAAGGGATTAGAGATACAGTGAGTCAATTAACCAATCAATCAGTTATAAAGAACTCCAGTATTAATTATTTATCTCATAACCACAAATGTTACAAATTTAAAAAAAAATGTGTATTAATAGTAATCTTTTGTGTGAATGCAGTTTTTTTCTTTTGTTCTTATATATACAGAAGATACACAACTGTAAGAAATTATTTAGCTATATAGTTTTGTTCCAAATATTCTATATAAATTGACCCAAACAAAACTTACGCATTTATTTCTATTGTTAAAATTTACCAACTTCATTATTATATCTGTAATATTATATTTAACAGAGCAGCAGGGAAAAATATAGCATAAGTTTGCTGTCGCATATTGAAAGCCATTTGAAAGCTTTCTTTTCTCTTCTTTCTCGTCTTCTTCTTCCTTTTTTTTTTTTTTCCTCCTTTCTTGTTATTTCTTGATTGACGTATCAATAGACACTGGTCAGCTGTAATAGAATACTCTGTCAATGCAAGGATTCCAAAATGTCAAATTGTGTTCATTTTTATGACAGGAGCACCAATGCTATCCTACAAGAATGGGGAATATTTACATAAATAGCGTGGTGGAGGCTCAAACGTGTCTATTTTTCACATCTGATTACAATAAAAATAGGACTTAGTATTGTTATTTCTACTTTGGAAATTAGAGCTGAGTCATCAAAAGTGTTTTTTTTACTTAAAATTAATAAAACAATAGAATTGATAAATTATTCCACAAAGCTATTAATCATCAGTTCTTTCATATGGAGTTAGCTGTGGATTTTTTTGTAATCTTTCCCTTGCAAGGATCATTCTGTGATCCAGTATTTCCGATATCACATATCAGGCAGAAGAAAAAGAAATGAAACGTGTAGACTTTGTACTGTAACACGATTTGCTATTCAAAGATGATTTCGCCCTCTTCAAAACACCAGCATAGGTGCTATGGGAATCTATGAACACTTTGTCTTTGCAGATGCCAGACAGTAAAACAATGTAGATATAGATTTACAGTACTTTGATAAGAAAAAAAAAATGAATTATTTTAAACATTGAATTCGGCAAGAACCGTTCTGCCCATCTACTCTATTCTGCCCATTTTTTTTTCTTATGATGTAACGGCTCAGATCTTAACCAGTTCTTGGTCTCGTCTTAGATTCAGGATAGCTTTATTCATATCCCATATACATTTAAATGTCCTTACTCTATTAGCCTCTACCACTTCTACCAGGAGGCTGCTCCATGTATCCACCACACTCTAAGTAAAATAAGACTTCCTTGCATACACCTAAGCCTCTAGTTTTACACTATGACCTTTTGTTCTAACATTTCTCCTCCTGTACTTTGCTAAATCCCTTTATGCCTTTAAATTATTTTATCACCCCCCCCCTCACTTCTATTCCAAGCTATATTATACAAAGTATCGTGGAAGAAGGAAATAGGGGGGGGCTTTCCCTAGCAATAAGTAGAGCGAGAAAAGAAACTACCCCACAGTCATAGTAAATCAGGGGTCATGGGACACCAGTTTTTTTTTTTATTGTTATTCCGATCTTCTTGACCTCACCTTAGGTCTTGAGTAGTCAAGATAGAAATTTCAACAAAGAACACATTTTCTTGTAGGGCATTTCCAAGTAAATAATGCAAACAGAATAATATCAAATTGGAAACTAACCTACTACTGCTGATGCCCAAAGCATATATATATATATATATATATATATAATATATATATATATATATATATTTATATATATAATATATGATATTATGAAACATATCTTCTAATTCATTCCACACTTTTGATTAGTGATGTAAACTGCCGATAAAATTAAATAGGCTTATTATTTTTTTAGCTTCAAAGAACCTATTTAAAATGTCGTTTTATGTGTTACTTTTGTTATTAGCGTGTGTGTTGGCACACTATACAATTTCAGCCACATAACGTTCTGTTTTGTATTACTTCATGGTGCATTTAAATATTCCCCTTTTATGAGTACATTTCCTTCCGCAGAGGTTCCATAAAGTGTTTATTCTCCTGCTGAAGATGGCTTTGCCTTGCACCGTGAGAAATGAACATTCAAGGCACACAGCATATAATTAAACCCCGGACCTAGCGCTGTGAACTTGAATTACACGTAGACATTTGTACAAAGAAAGTGATCTGTACTGACCTTTGCAGCACTTTGAAACTGAAATTAATTATTAGTGTTCAACAAAAGAACTCTCATGCCTCATAGTACATATTGTTCATTTTTTTTCCTTTTTTTATGATAAAAATAATTATTGTATATTAAGAAACCATTAAAGTAAAAATAAATTGTAAAAGCACAATAAGATGGGATTACTTTAATGAATATGATTGGCACCTTTTGGCCTGGGGGTCGACTAGAGCCAAGGGAACCATCCCTCTTGCGCTCTATGCCAGTGTACGCACCTCCACGCATAATCACCCACACTCACTGCATCCGTTTGAGGTTCTACTCTTAGGCATAGGCTTAGGCCACCAGCCTGCTGATAATACTAGGGATCCACTCTTTAAGGACGCATGGCGGTGAGGTTGAATTATGAAGGCTGTGCCAACTCAGCACTGTCCACCAGAGTGTTAAATCAATGATCTCTCCAACCAGCTCATGGTTGGCGAAATCATTGATTTCATTGTCCCAATCAGCAGTGGCGGTACAGGGAGCTTGATTACCCAAAAGGGCGATTGGCTCCTTGTTATGCAGAAGTGGAGCTGCCCCCCCAGACATAGTTGGCCGAGGATGCCCTTGATTGCTGTTCCGTTTGGTGGGATAACAATGCTCATGCGCTGTTAAGGGGTCAGTCTTATCTAAAATTATTTGTCCAAGGGACCTGCCTGTTTTTGGTTGAAACGATCAGTTTTATGCATTAATCCTAATTTTTTTTTTTTTTTACATTTTTTTACGTTGATATAGATGTTGATGGATCTCACTTAGTTCTTCTGGAAGAAATGCAGAGTGGTTATGAGTTATGTCCCAAGTACAAAGAAAATATAGACCCCCCCTCAAAAAAAATTATTCACTGTATCACTTGTTACATTGTTGAACAGAACACATTCTTGATTGGAATTAATTAATTGAGAAAATCAGATCCCATGAAGCATCGTACATATTGTTGCTGATAAATACACTGATTTCCCTTAGCACTGGGATCCTGAGTGTGTTCTGCTCAAAAGCTACATTGAATCAGACACGTCTCCCTCTCTCTCTCTCTCTCTCTCTTTCTTTCTTTCTTTCTTTTTTGAATGTGTACATGATGACTAACCTAACAACTGACATTTCCTCTTTACGGTGTCTGAAGAATTAAACTCTATTCAGAAGATATAATAAGAAGTGAAATGTTCGCGAGTATAAATTAGTATCGTGTTGGATTCAGTATTTTCATCTAGCCCTAAGGTATAACAATGGATATTCCAGATACTATTATAATTTGAAATTAGCATGTGTCACTACGGCTTTGCAGAACATTTTAGAAGGCTACCAGGCATTGTATTATCTAATATCTATGTTACACGCAAATAACCTAAATCTATATGGAAAAATATATATATATATATACAAAGATAGAGGAGCGCACAACCTAAAAATCATAAAAGGCATAAAAATTCCTGCTGCTAGAATACTAATGACCAATAAGCAAGAATCCAGGCTATACCAAGTAAATAACATAAAGTAAATAAATATTTTGTATTTGCTTTTTTTAATCTTTCTGAACATTATGGGACACATACTTATATGAGCTGTGGTTCCTATCCTTTGCTCGCTTTTTCCTCTTTCTGTTTCTGGCGCAGGCTTATACCGAATTTATTTCTCTATTATTATTTATTATTATTATTTATTGTTTTTTATAGGGCCATCAAATTCCGTAGCGCTGTACAATGGGTAGACAGGACATAAGCAATATATAACATAACAAATTGACTTACAGAGACAACAGGTGAGGAGGGCCCGGCTCAAACGAGCTTACAGTCGAGATTTTTATAGCGTGCTCCCTCACATATCAAGCACACGCCAGACATGATCTGCCACTTGTGTGGCAGTAAGAGTAAGTACGCTCGCTACCGGCCACTGGCCCAATGGGCATTTTCCCAGAGTGCCAGATGGCCAGTCCGAGCCTGCCCATCACCACTTTAGAATCACAGCATAGCATTGTGCAAGACGCTATAGAGTTCTGAGCCTGCCAGTGCCGGCAACATCTTAATAAAGAGCCTCATAACTATATATAAGCATGCCAGTTAGTGGCATAAAGATTGGTATTGTTACTGTCTGGGAAATCTGCCAAAACAAATGTCCGACATATAGGACTTCCTAGAAATCACTGACTGGTCACAAAGCATTGTGCCTTCTGAATGAAGCTGGTGATTTTGAAATGCTTGTATAGCGAATCTGTCACTTATCCCGATTCTACATTTTACAGTCCAATAAATAAACGCAAGTTATTGTGTTTACATAATAAAATAAAAGCAATAGAAACACACCTTATGCGAAAACCATGAGAGCATCTTCATTTTCTGTTCTGTGATCTGCCAGATTATTCCTCCCCGATGCCTGTCCAACTCCTCCACATACATAAATAAAAATACATTTAAAAAAAGAATTGATGCATGTGGCAGATGAAATAGATGTGACAGATGTGACGCACAGCTTACTTTACATTATGAGTAGGTTATCCATCTTAATTTTAACTGTTCTGTATGCTTCTCCTCTATATTTTATCTAGGAGGCAATGTGCCCAGCCCCGTGGCGCATACTATTTCAAAATATAAATGTAAACAGTAATTAAAATATTTATTTTTAATTGGTGCCCTCCATTCTTCGCATTCAGCAGCATGGAAGGGGCCCTCCAAAAAAAAGACAACGAAAACATATGAGGAACTGCCACAAAATCAAATAAAATACCTGCAGCAGATTGGAAAATGGCTGCTGGCACCTAGTGGCTGATAGATGAACTGCACTCTTTGTTAATTATATAGATGGATAGAAAATATCCTTTTATTTGATATAAAAAAAAAATTAAGTACATTTTTTTAAATTTTCTTTTTTAACCAACCCTGTTTCGATCGTCGTGTATAGAATGTATAGAAGTTGTTGATTTACGCTGTATAGAAAACCTTGTTGTTTGAAAGCTGTTTTAAGTACTACATAATTGAGACAGTGGACTTAAATTGGTAGCTCAAAAGCTAAGGATTTAGTGCAAGTTAAGATGAGCGTTTCTTTGCACATTGTGAGATAGAAATGTGATGCCATTTTACCCCTTAGGGATTCTTTAGCAATTGAAGCAGCTTATGTGTCCGTAATTTATTCAAGGACAATTCCATTCTGCACAAGTATAGGATTTACTTTTGCTGCTATAATAAAAAAAAGCAAAGCCTTCATTTTATATTATTTAGATGTAATGTAAGAAAGTTTTACTATACTGAGAGGGCGGCAGATCAATGTGACATGCATGGGGTTGGCATAAAGCTATGTCGAATCTAAGCTGAGACCAAAGACTAAATAAGGTCTTTATATCAGGAAAAATGGGTCTTATCTGCAGTCAAATTCTTGGTTTCTTTGTTTGTTTATTCCACATAAATAGCCCTTTGAATTCTAATAGGGTTTAGTTACTATGTTCAAAAATATAAAAATTAATATATATTTTATTTTTTATGATATTAAGGAGTCCTGCCAGTACAGCTGTTGGCTGCGGAGTCCCATTCTGGTGTACACTGACTGCACCCTTACCTTCAATACAGATCCATTGTTTTCAAGGTCATATAAATAGTAATAAATTACTGGAGGGTAACATAACATTCTGATTTAAAGGTTTATTACAGAATCCAGTTCCAGGAAACAAATTTATTGGATACAAAGCAGATCATGGTACTTGAATTTTGTATAAATGTATAGTAATAGGTCTGCAATTAAATGGGCAGATAACTCCGAGGCAGATGTTCCCAGAGTAAAGCGAAGGTTAATGGGTTAAATCTTTTATGCCTAATACCCATGCACTGCAAGGCACTACTTTATGCAAAGTGCTGTTATGTGAACAAGTGGATTTTATTCAAGGGGAAAGTTTAAAAAAAAATAAAAATAAAAAAAAAATTTCTGTATATATATTTCGTTATAACCTCAGTGATTTTAACTAAGACTCTTTTTATTTAAAAAAAAATATGGATTAGTAAATAGATTTATGTGCAAAGAAGACGCACAACTATTTGCATGTTATAGATGAGATTTAGCACTAAAATCTGGGCTTTTATAAAAGGTGGGTTAAAATAACATGTGGGAAAAAATAACTTATGAAAAAAATGCATTATCAAGTTGGCCGTTGATGAAGGTCCAGACAAAAATGGGCAGACTACCAATTGCCTTAACATAAACATGGGCTTATAGTCAAATTTATTTGTGCTTATGTGTCTGTGACAAGATGGAAGTGATACGGATTTTATTCCAGAAATATGGTTCTTAACTTTTAATATTTGAAAGTAGCAGGAAAATTCGAAATGATGGCTGCTCCTTGTTATAGCGCAAGCAAAATGTAAACATGGGTCAATATGAATTGTGCAAACAATAACATAGGTTTTTATATTAAGCATAGCGAATAACAAGCAATCGTGATCTAAATAGTGCTGTCTCAATTATAGTTGGATGTCAGCATTCGACGTCTGATCGCTGCTGGCTCTTGGCATTTGTGTGGTTTAAGAGGAAAACGTACTGGGATTAACTGTCTGGGTGGTGTTTCCGATAACCTTAGGTGACAAACATTTATTATTGGTGTTTTGTAGTTTCCTTGAAGCCACCTGGCAACCCTAGTGTTATGGAACATTAACAATCAGTAAATACTTTAGTTTTGGTATCTGAACAACAGTGTGACTGTAGAACAATAAAAAAAAAAATATATATTAGAAAATATATAAAAAAAAAAATTTAAAAATATATAAAAAAATAAATAAATAAAATGTTTGAGAATGTAGCTAAAGCAGGAATCAGTAGAAGACTCGTAGTCTGAAATCACTCTAATCAAAAGTCCACCGGGGAATGTTCTCCTGCAAGAGGGGCTAAGCAGGCCCTGTACAATGTATAAAGCAATAAGGCGATGTTCTTGATGTTTCATTATGGAGTATACAGGGCCAGCTCAGACCACACTGCAGACGACTTTGGTAAAATTGATGCCTTTTAATGGCTGAACTGAAATCCATGATACTTCAGTTAGCCAATCATCTTTATCAAATATGTGCGGTTAACACGGTGCGGCTCTATACCCTGTAATAGAACGTCACAAAAGTTGGCCCTTCATGATGTATAGTGAGGTTGGTGGGTTGACACTGCAACTTGTCCACAAACTTTCCTGCTGGCTGCTGCTTTAGTAAATAGCCCCCTAGTCATTATCTCCATTATGTTCAGTGAGTTTCAATCTAAAACTAAAACATATTAATGTTGAAATTGTGTCTCCATTTATTTACAATTAAAACTTTTAGACACTTATTATGTACAGCATGCAGCCACATTTATAAGCCTAAAAAAAAAAGAATTTATGCTTAGTCTTAGAAAAATCTCCATTATTTAGACGTCTGACAATGTCCTAAAATATATATAGTTTTTTCCCTATTGAATGAATTTATTTTCTAATAGCTTAAAGCCTGTACCCTAGTAACCTACACGTTTATATTAACTTAGCGGGAATGGCTGGCATAGGAAATCGGGTAATATTTATAGTGTCAGACTGTCAGCATTCGTAGAGCTAGTGTACAATGTTCCTTTTTATGTCTTTTTTTTTTCCTCCAACAAGCCAGAAGCAAACTCACAAATTTGCAACTAATACACAGATTTTTATTTCTGGTGTTTGACTTGCAATTAAAAAAAACTGCTGATGCAAACGGACATAACATATTTAAACTGGGTTGTAAAAATGTAAAACAAATCTTTTGGAAAGTCCATCAACTATGTGAGAAAAACCCAAATTTTTCTGTATTTTTCCTTATACGTTCTAAATGTCTATATAAAAAATGTGTATATACAAAATACCTTGTAGTCAATACAAAGTTCTAACAATCATGAATACAAGATATAGTCTGCTAGTACATTCCAACTCTGAGTTTAATATGCAGTATATGCCTTACTAGATAATAAAGCCTGTGGAAGTGCGGACACAGTGGACAGGATGGTAATTCTCACATATCAAAAATCAACATTTGGGGTATAAACTGTTTTTGTTGACGGTACCTAGAAACCCTGAGTAAGAGAATGAACCCCTAGCTATAGCTCTAGAAAAACTGATACAATTGTCCCAGACTAAATATGGGTCAGGACAAATATAATCCCACCTTACTTAAATTCGGGGGTAGTTAAGTTCCAATACAGGGCAGAGGATGGTAAGTATCTGAAACAGGAAAGTCTGGTATTAGGCAGTAGGGTTATTCTGTGTGCTTAGGTACAGCTCCATTCAAACAATGCCCCAACACAATGGTCGGACTCAGCCCTCTTCTTACTTGCTGTAAATGTAACCACTGGGGGATCCATCTGTGTGCTCACCCATCCCCCAAGCCATACTCACCTCAGGCTGGTCTCTGATGGTGGAGAGGGAAGCCACTTTTACCGTGAATCCTCCCGCTCCTCTCAAAGGGACAATGGCAGTGATGGTGGTATTCCAGCCCCTTCTTGGCTCTGCCACACAATAGCCCCATTTGTCTCTGTTACAAATTACTCACTTAGTTACCCAAGTCTGTCTTATATAGAAATATACAAGGCAGACCACTATGCAGCACAGAATACAATGATCTGCCCTTCCTATGTGCCATTGATCAATGGGCCAGTTACAAGGGAGATCTCTGATCTCCCCAACCAGCCCACTTACACTATGGAGGGCTGAGCCGAGTGGACTGTAAGGCGTTAAGCACCAGCATATGACATCAGTGACAGCAGCCGCAAAAGGTAAATATACTGCAGAAGACGAGCGCCAAGGTGCCCAGGAGGGTTGGGGTTAGTCTGTCAACTCATCACCATGCATGGTACTGAATGTGACACCCAACAAGTATTAGCAGCTGTGCTTTAGCAATGTGGAAGGGTGAAATATTGAATATGTTCTAAAATTCAAATAATTGCAATAAAAACACACAGAACAAAGCACATAACAGTGTAACACAATTTGTTATTTTTGGATTACAGCTGAAGATGCGTGTGGAGGAACAGTAAGGGGATCCAGCGGAATTATTTCAAGTCCTGGGTTTCCAAATGAGTATCATAATAATGCAGACTGCACATGGACGGTAGTTACAGAACCCGGAGACACGATATCTCTTATTTTCACCGATTTCCAGATGGAGGAAAAATATGATTACTTAGAAGTCGAAGGAGCTGAACCACAAAAAATATGGTAAGATCATTGTTTGAAATGCATCCTAAAGAAACCAAATGTAGTAAAACTGCAAATGTAACCATGCCATACATAACATATGCAATATGTATTGGAGGCTTTTTATAACCATGATGTTGCTTATACTCAAGTAGCATTTACCTTTAGAGACTCTGTAAATACATTAAACATGGTGTTTTCAAATAATATGACTGCAGACAGATTAAAATGATACACTAGCTATAAAGGAGCATAGAGGTGATTAGATTTGTAGTTCCTCACCAAAACAAGATCTTTTGGACAAATCTCCTTGCCAATATATGGTAGGTGGGTAAAGGTTGATGGGAAACCCTTCCACCTAAAATTAAGGGGTAGTAGAAGCATTACTAAACGCTCGTCCACATATAATGTTTTAAATAATGGCATTGTTCCATAGCATGGCCTTTGGTTGTGTTGACTTGTTTGGCCAAATAACAATATCATCACTGCATACAAGAAGGGGATAATTTACCCCAAACGTTAGCTCTACTAATTCATGGAGTTAACAACTTGTAACTTAAATTTACATTCATCAATCCTTTTGCTTAATAGGAATACACAAAAAAATAAAATAAGTGCAACAGAACTCATTGTGAAGACATCTTCTGTTTTAGGGAGGACTGAGGATGGATATTGAGAAACAATGTTTTAGGCATTTCTGGAGGGTTGTATGTTTTTTGCTGAGTCTCAGGGTGTTGAGAGACACTCAGAAGGTTGAGTAAACATGAAGGTTCTAGATTCCTGCCTAAACCAATGTAGATGGCTATATTCTGATATTGTTCTTATTTTTTTCTCTCCTGGATGCGTTTCAATTTCTAGATCAGGTCTGAAAAATCATGGTCTAAAAGGACCTGAAACATATAATCTTGTGCTTACTTATCTCTAGACCTTGCACATAAATAATGTTAGGCTTTATGAACCAACACCTTATTAGCACAAAAATACAAATGACCTGAAATTACTTTTAAATAGCAAATTACCAAGTAAAACCATTGGTAACTTTTATCAAAATACAACTTGTACCAATCATTACTTGCACCACCTCCCCTTCCTTTCAAAGTTATAGGCCATTATATATATATATAATAATATAAAAATATATTATATATATTTTTTTTTTTTAAACAAAAACGAAACCCTAAAAATATTTTTTTTTAATAAAAAAAAAAAATATGAGAAATGCATTTAAAAAAAATAATGAAAATTTTTTGTCCTTTATGATTTTTTAAAAAAAAATGCAATTTTTTTTTGCAAAACATTAGAAAATAACCTTTAAGTGAATTTAGAAGCAATTTTGAAGGACCTTTTTCAGTTTGTCAAGTGATTATTTCCAAAAACATTGCGTTAATGTTAATAGTTCTGGGGATGAATTATTACTCAAAGCCTCCAACGTGTTTTGTAACGCACACGGCTTGACCTTAATCAAATCAGCTGGATTGAAAAGTTGTACTTTCTGCAGTAGCTTAATTGCATCTTTGACCTCGATTACTGTGCAGCTTCACTCAAGAACACCATAGAACAAATCCATCAATACAATAGACCAAGGTAAATAAGTTCATAAAAGCAAATCAAAAGAAAAATGTACCAACTATTGCATATCATATTTCTCCAGATCAGATGAAGACAGTCTATTGAGTAACCACTGACATGTAAAATGTTGACCCTATTTAGAAATGTGCCTTGCGGCTCGTTTCTGTAACTTGGTTGAGTTCAAGACAAATTGCATGTTTATTCTGTTTAGAAATATGCTGTTTAGCAGATGGTAATTAAGTATGTGAGCCGTTCATATATGATCTATGTTTAAAAGGTCTATGTTTGTGATTTGATTTGTTCCCTTGTTCAGGGATATGTTCTGGAACTTGCAACCTAAACACTTACATATAATAATACTATTCTTCTCCAACATTCTCTTCAAATAATACAGTTAATACAGTGACTTGTTCTTTTAACATTATATATATAATGTTATATATATATATATTTTTTTATTTTATTGGACTAACAGAATTTTGGAATGACAAGCTTTCAGGAGCTCTTCTCCCTTTCTCAAGTTTAAAACATTTCTGAGCAAAACAACATAGAATTCAATGTTGTGTGGCAAGGGAGGGGGCTTACTACCCAGATCTGATAAGGGAGGGTGAGATGTTGTAAAAGTATGTGTCCCTTCAGAGGGGGTTGAGCACTGCTAAAGACAAATTGACACAGAGGAAAAAATTAAGATGCTAGTGCTCACATACGGGGACTAGGAATGCAGTGAGGAATATAGGGATGGGAATGTATATGTCTACACATGTCCTATATATACAGGTACATATAGATGAACATGGTGCACTTAAAAATACAGTACATATAGCAGGTGGGGGGTTATGTAAAACCTGAGTAGTGGGACAGGGAACTCAAATTGGCATTGAGTCCTCTATTCTTGCTGTTGAATAGTTGAATCGTTCTGACTTCAAATGTTTGTCTTTATTTGGTATTAATGAAGTCCCCTTTCAGTACTTTGATTTTTAGATCCTTGATAGAATGGTCATGTTGGGTGAAATGGTGTCTCACAGGGGTGCAATATGAATTTTCCTTGTGGTGTTTAATGGAATGTCTGCGCATGTTCATTCTGCCATTTAGTTGCTGGCTGGTTTCTCCAATGTAGCATCCTAGGTTACATTTCGTGCATTGTATCATATACACTATATATACTATATATACATATATACACATATACACATACACTACATTGCTAGTGCAGGTGTATTAATACACCTGTTGTGGGTGGCTATGTTGTCTGTGCATATGTGTTGGCACAGTTTGCAGCGGGGCCTTTTGCTCGGTGTGGTCCCTTTTTCTTTATTCATTCTGTCAGTGGGTAGTTTCCCGTTAATTAATTTTTGTTGCACGTTTGGGGGTTGTCTGAAGGTCAAAATGGGGGATTCAGGGAAGATGTTTTTTAGCGTCTCATCTTCTGCTAGCATTGGCTGTAGGTCTTTGATGACTTTCCGGATTTCTTCAAGCGCTGGGTTATAGATTCTTTTTTTCTCTATATTGTAGCAGGTGTGTGCGTGGAACTTTGAGAGTAGAGTTGATTTGTTTGATAGTTTTTGATCTGTAGCCTTTCTGTTTCATAGGTTTGGAGAGGTCGTTTAGATGCAGGTTGCGGTCGTTGGGGTCAGAGTATATTCGAGGGTACCTGGTTGCTTGGTTATAGATGATGCCCCGCTTAGTATGGGAGGGGTGAAAGCTGGATTTGTGGCGATAGCTGCATCTGTCTGTGGGTTTTCTGTAGAGGGGGGTGTGGGTTGTACCATTGGTACATCTTACTGTAGTGTCCAGAAAGTTTACGGATTTTGTGGAGTACTCCGTTTTTAGTTTAATTGACGGGTCGAGTTAGTTAAGAGTCATGGAATTCTTTCAGTTTCTCCTCACTTTCGGTCCAAATGATGAAGATGTCATCGATGTATCTGTAATATTTGTGTGATTAGATATAATATGATTTAACACAACCTGTGTTAAAAATTATGATGTAGGAAGGCGTAAGCTAGTGACTGCAGTCTAGCTGGTGAGTTGACCTCATGCATAGTAGTGATCCGACCCTAAAGAAGTCTTCCAACATTGCTTATTCATAATGCAGGGCCAGCTCAGCCCTTCTCCTTGGGCTCATTGGGGTTGGTATTTCATAATGCATACTGAAAGCAGTGAGTCAAAAATAAAACTCTGCAGATAAGCAACTGCAGATTCCAGTGGCTTTTAGAGTGGTGGAAACCACTTGTTTGTCCCAATGTTCACATGGAGAGCTGCTCCCGCATCCTATCATCCTGTCCCCAGTGCCATCTCGGATCATCTAGGAGGATGCCTTGACATGCTATTTTAATGTTGAGCATATACACTACTATGTAATACTTATACCTCTGAGTTACTTCAACTCGTATATATAATTTGTATTTATACTCAAGTTATTTTTAGAGATCTGTCCTTGTTTTAATATTACAGCAAATCAGTTTTGAAACACTATGGTAAAACGTGTAAGAAAGAAAGGTAGCATGCTGGGTATTATTATTGTAACATTATGTGCTGGGATTGTAAACTGGTTTTTCTGTGTTAATGTTATTCAGCAATGTTGTACCATAATCTTGGAAATTTCATTGTGTTTTGCATAATTTTGTTGCCTAGTGACCTATTAAATAGAGCGCATCTGTGTGTGTATAGAACTTTTCTGCAAATGAAAGCAAGAATGTCATTGTGCGCATAAAACATAGTGATAGAGGCTCTTGTTTAAAATATTAAGTAAAAGAAACACTACTAATACTATCAGAAATGAAGCTGTTTTCCTTTTTTAGGAATTTGGTTATTGTGAGCATCAGTACAGACCTGGGGGTGGGCTTAGCTCTGCTGCACCTTCCGCCACCATATAAGGGCATATGAGTTCATCATCATCATGATCATGATAATCTTCATCATTATCATCATCATTTTTTCACCTCTACCTGTATAAAGAATATGTGGTGTATTGGTGCATAAGGAACACTCCCTAATGCATTAGACACACAGATATCAATATGCATAAGCGCATAAGTTACTAAGGAATAAATTGTGGGGAGATTGACATTAAAGCTATTTTAATGTATAACAGGTTCAGTCTATTGTTATCCAAGCAAGCTACATTTAATATGTTTAGATATAATAATATATTAATTACAAAGAAAAAAATACTATATTCTAAGTCAAAAGTCAGGACCATAAGAACACTTATCACAATTCTTACACTTGTGCCTGCAGGACGCAGCCAGGACTGCCCACTGATGTCAGTGGACAGTCGCGCTGATGTCGGGGGAGGTACCGCTGATGTCAGGGGCATTCTCTCCATCATCAGTGGGCACTCCCACCGACGTCAGTGGGGAAAAAAAGAATTGCCTCCTTAGTTACTAAATTTACTAATTAACCAAATTGATAATTGGCTTCAATTCAATTAATTAGAATCTGTCTCGCAAATTGAAGTAGTTTAAAATGTCTCAAAAAGCACAACATGTTGCCACAATCTAAAGAAATTCAAGAACAGATGAGAAAAAAAGCTATTGACATCTGGAAAGAGTCAAAAAGTTATTTCTAAGGCTCCAGCCTAAAGATGCCAGCCAAAAAAACTAATCCAAGAGCCAACTGATGGTAGGAGCATTTGGGAGGTCTCAAAAGAACCCAGACTAACATGAAAAGGACTGCAGGTCTCGCTTGTCTCAGTTAAGGTCAGTGTTCATGACTCCACAATAAGAAAGAGACTGTGCAAAAATGACCATGGGTGAGTTACAAGGTAAAACCGCTGCTGACCAAAAAGAACAGACTCTCCTCACATCTGCCATCTTGATGACCCCAAAATAGCTCAAAGGAAACAAAAGGGAGGTTTTGGAGACAGAGTCAAAGATCTAACTTGACTAGAATCCGATTGAGATGCTGTGACATGACCTTAAAACGGCCGTTCATGCTTGAAAACTCTCCAGTATGGCTGAATTCAAATTATTCTGCCAAGAAGAGTAGCCAAAATTCCTCCACAACGATGTAAAAGACTAACTGCCAGTTATTGCAAACGTTTGATTGCAGTTCCTGCTGCCAAGGGTGGTAAAACCTGTTATTACGTTTAGGGGGGCAATTACTTATTCACATAACATGATATAGGTTTTGATTTAACTGCTTACCTTCAGTAAATGATTATTTGTCGTTGTCTCATATAAACATTAGTTGGATGATCTGAAACATAGATAGATAATTCTCTACCTCCAATAAGAGAAAAATCCTTCCAGTGTTTTGGAATCCAATATGAATTAAAAACGGTGACAAGAGTCACCCTTTAAGTTGTATTACAAAATAATAATTTCAATTGGAAAAAACCCTTTCTCATAACGAAAAATAATTACCGTTTACATTTCAATTTCTCTAATCGGATGATAGTAATGTATATCAAACGCCCTTTGTGAGGGTTTCAGATGGATGGATTTGTGAAAGTCATTGTTTAAGCAAAGGTGGTTTTATCAGAAAAATGTAAACTCAAAAATATCTGTGTTTAACCAGGTATATCCAGATACTTGTTTCTATCCTTGCAAACTGGATTTGACTCCCTATGTAAGAAGCATAAATACACGGTCTTCTGGAGCAGACTATGCAATACATAGTCAGAGTTACCTGATATCAACGACATAGAAGAATGTTACCTAGTGGTCTGGTATTTTTGGAACGCTAATTAGATTGTAATATGTTTTTGGCATTGAACTGAAAATTCTTAGTTTTAATGCATTTCTCCTAAATTAATTTTAGGTAGTACCATAAAAAAATTTTTACATATTTTAGAGATGAGCAAGCCAAGAAGTGGAGTGCCTCAGGCATTGTTGGGGTTGAGTCAGGGCATCTGTATGGATATAAGGAGATGAGGAGTTTGAGCCAGCTTGGTATCTTGGACTCATCTCTTGATACGCTAGGCCAACTCAGGTGATGGTCTAGAGCAGAGCTTCAAAACTCTAGTCCTCGAGGTCTGCAAACAGGCCACAATGTATAGATTTCCCAGTGTAAGCAGGGGCATCTTATTTAAAAAGGGTTACTACTTATTTTCAGGCAGCGTTGCACTCTGTTCCTGTCCTGCTTATGACCTTCCAGGCCTGGAGTTGTGTAGCTTTGAGGTTGAGCCAACTCTAGCTTGCCCTGCTCTAGCTTCCATTTGTAATGTTTAAAATAGGACAACTGGGAGAAAAAAAGAATCATTGTACTATCTGTAACGAGCAGAGTTATAGTGTGAGAAAAATCGCTAAATCCTTTCTTGGGGGGCCACGTAATACAAGAACTTTTGTCATAACACTTAAAACCTGGATTCAAACGCATAAGGCTTCAAGTTCATCTGGCTTTAATGGGACAGTTAAAGCCAGATTATCAGTCTGCCAAGTAGGCCTAGGTCTTTTCTGAACATTTGCAGAACAGAACAATATTACGTTTCCTTGGGCGTACTTGAGTGCCGTATCTGCAACTCTCAACACAATATATACAGAGACCAAAAAAACCCCCACATTTCAATTAAACCCTATCACAATTATGAGCCCAGCGAGATATTACATCCAAGCAGAGTAAATTACTGTTTAAAAACTCAATAAAGATCCATCCAATAACATAAACAAAACAAAATTCCATTTTTTTACAGCAATAAACACCTTATTTAAAAAACAAATGCCATAAATAATTAGTAAAAAAAATATATTGATTGCCACAATTTTAATTTGGTAATGTATTTATTCTCTAAATTTAATTGTGATGGCTGTATTTTTTTATCTTTAAATCTTCTTTAAATCCGCTAACAGGATGCAGGATACCTTCCATTAGCTTAAAAGAAATTCAAATATTGGTTTGTTGCCATTCCATTCAGCAGAAGAGCGAGGTTAAAACATGTTGCGGCATGGATCAGTAGTTTGTTGGCTGATTTATTGCAAACAGCAGGTGGCTAACAACCAAACTCTCAAATGGGGTCTGTTAACAGTTTGCTTATTTTCTAGGACAGACTTTTAATTTTCAAAGGAAGCGATGTGTGTGAATGAGCCCTGTAAAACCAGCCTATGTGAAATGGAGAATTAACGTTGAATAGGTAGACGGACAGATGGACGGATCTACGCAGATCGAGAGACAAGTTAATATTTATTTATTTTTAAAATCCCCACATGGATGTCCAGAATTTTTACAAAATAACTACAGAAAAAGTTGATTTGTTAAGCATATCACGATGGAGAATTCTGGATCAACGTATTAAATTCCTGTACAGATTTCCAAACAGCACGCCGGGCAAAAGGGCTGGGGGCCGGTAGGGCCACATACTGTTCCAGCAGCAGATTGGGTCCTGCTGTGTGCCGCCACCATCTGGATATGCCACGGCTTGAGTAACTTACAGCCGCGCATATCCAGTACGCAGCCACACGTACATCATTCGATGGCTGCCGCGCTTAAACTGCCAGGGCCGCTTATTCATTCTTAGTCCAGCCCTGCTGTACGTGGTTTCTTTATTAAAAAAAAAAGAAGTTCGGTGTTGCTAGTTGTAGCAGCGATGCTCGCTTTTAGATCCACCGTAACATCCATGTTGATGACATCAGTGGCGGTGGGAATGGAACTTTTACGAGTAGCGCAAATGGCGTTTTATATGCTGAAGAGAAATTGTCATATCAATGAGGTCCAAGTGATTTAATGTTTTAAGTATGCTGTACTTTACAAGTATGCGAGAAAATGAACTTCAAAATGTTTTTTAATGGCATCAACTCAAAAAAACAGTGCAGCCTTTTTATTTTTAGAGTTATAGTTAGAATTACTCGATTCGTACTAGGAAAAGCGAAGTTAGTCATATCCTTAATGGAAAAAAAAAAGAGGTGGGTTAAATCATCCATCTCTCTCTCGTCTGATGCCAGTTGCTTGTTTTTTAAAAAAAATCTCATATGTACATGGACTCTCCTATGGTTAACTCGATATGTGAGTAGTGATCTTTTGCAAGCATACCTTGAACTTTTCTGCCGAGAACTCTCATTTTGACAGCTTGCGTATAGTCTCTGTATCATAAATATATACCTCTTTGTCTTAACCGAACTCCCAAGCACCAATGCATTCATTGCGAAATGCGTCACTGTAACAAAAACCACGCGTGCCTTTGGCGATAACCTGAAGATCGGAACTACTAATCAAGAGTTTGCACGCGAGGATTCCTTGAATCAAGAGAAATCTGTTCTGTTTTTATAAGTTTTGCAAACAATAATTCATAATTATGCCATTGTATTTTGATATTGTCCTAACTTGTATTAATTAAGTAGCCGTTTGTTATGTGTTCCTGCGGGATGATATATCTAAAAAAAAAGGCAATCATGCTGTGTGTTTTTCTTATTTACAAGAGCTGCTTGGTACAAAAGATTGTACAATAAGACCTTATTATCTTGCAGATAAAACAATTATGTCTCTTTACAAAAATCTGCAAACTATATAGGCAAAACACAGGGTAAAGTTTATCTTTCCGAGCTGTTTAAAGCAGCAAATAAAGTTTAATTTTTCACTGGCAGATCATTTTAATTTGAGCAAAATAAAAGCCGGCTTTAAAAACAAATCCCTTGCGTTATGAAGATATACCCTTGGGTCAGTCTTTCACTGAATTTACTATTTTTCGGGTGGTTAAGCAGAAAAATCATTGCACATTGACAATGCGTGCCTTTCACGGTAACAGCCTAGAAACCCGCACAGTCTGTTCATGGTAGGAGGTCTATTACACTGGAGCAGAAGATGCCTTTAGAGAACGGGATCCAAAATAAATTGCTGTTTGGGGTCATTGTTGGATCCCAGCTGTTACATTGAGACACAGTATAATAGCTTGAATAAAAAATAGCCATGCATTATAATACCATTTTTTGCAGATTCTACTCTAAGGTAGTAGAACCCTAAATAAGAAGGTATCCATGCTGAGACCTCTCATTGTCATTGTTAAGAACACTCTTTGAAATGACTGTACTGACTCGGTGATTATTTTCACATGGTGTTCTTACCATACTGGTCATCAAAAGCGTGGATAGCAATTTAGTTCTATAATTTACAAATCTATTTTTTATCAATGAGTTGACCGGTCCCCAGTAAAATATATTTGTAATATTCTTATGACCGAGGCGTATTCTGGGCTGGGCTGGCTAAGACAGCAGGTCCACATAACAGGGAGCCAATCGCCCACTCGGGTAGTCAGGCTTACAGTTATCCCACTGAATGTTGGGCCAGTTAAAAAGGAGGTCACTGATCTTCCCAACTAGCTGTTAAAGGTATGGAGGACTGCACCACTTGTCACAGAGGAGTGGAGACAGGCGGTGGAGGACTGTTCAACAATGTTTGAGGTCGTTGTCATGCTGCAGAATGAATTTGGGGGCAATCAGATCCCTCCCAGACGGTATTCAATGATGTATAAGTATCGGCCTGTACTTCTTAGCAGAGGAGGCCATTAATTCTGAACAAATCCCCAACTTCATTTGCAGAAACGCAGCTCCACTTGCAAGGATCCTCCACCATTCCCCGCAAAACACTCTTTCTTCTAGCGTTATCCGACGGTACAAACTGCTTTTTGCTACAACCAAATATTTCAAATTGTGACTCATCAGCCCAGAGCAAGTGCTATCATTTTTCTGCATTCCAGTTGCTGTGTTTTCATGGATAATTAAGTCGCTTGGACTTGTTTCCACATCGGTGATATGGCTTTTTGGCTGCAAGTCTTCCATGAATACCACTTTTGGCCAGACTTCTCCGGACAGTAGATAGGTGTACCAGGGTCCAATTATTTTCTGCCAGTGCTAAACTGATGGCAACTGCTGGACTTCTTCATAGTGTTAAGGGAAGTAAGCATGACGTGTCTTTCATCTACTGCAATCTACTACTGTGATCAGTCATGCCGTAGTGTAGGACTTTTGACATTAAACTTGAGCAGCTTCACCTTGTTAGCAGGTCTTTCTTTTATTCCACTCACACAGCTGTTTCTATTTCAGTTAATTATTATATCTCAACCTACATATCAAATTGATGACCAATAGCATCTTATTGGTGTAACTGTTTAATCATACACCTAACTAGATGCCTACAAAACCCCTGACTTTGCACAAGTGTACCTAGAAGAATGGATGCTGTTATGAAGGCAAGAGGGGGTCACACTAAATTGTTTGTCTCGTCACTCACTCACATTTGAAGTAAAGGCCATTGAACAGTTTTGCTTTATCTCTAAATTTTGGAGGTTGGCGCTCGCGGTTCTGCTGACCTGCGTTGCATATGCAACAATTAACCCCTTAAGGACAATGGGGGGTTCCTAAACCCATTGAAAGCAATGCATTTTGAGCCCATACATATACGGGCTTTGTCATTAAGGGGTTAAAAATGCAAAAAAACCTTGATTGGTTTAGAAAAACATCATATGAACAGCTGTATAGTTAAAAAGTATTCTTTAAAGTTCCATACAGAACAAATCCTAAATTAGAAACCTTAACAAAATCTGAAGATCATATCTCAAAAAAACAAAATGCAGGAATGTTAAAGATAACCCCTCCTATACATTGGGATAATAGCACCTGATTACTCATATTCAAATTCACAAATTCTGCCCCCGAAATAAGTGATCTTAATTATGCATTCTAAAAAGAAATCACCGGGTAAAATCAAAGCTATTTTTGCAAATATTTGACTTATTCAAAAAAAAAGTTAATTATGATGAACTGTGCACTAAAAGCATATTATTTGAAGGAAATGAATAAATAAATCAGTTTGTTTACTATGAAGTACACGTTCATGTATAGGGGTCTCTTCGTTCCAGATATTATCCTTCTTGCATTTACATTTGTAGGAGAGAGAGAGAGTTTTCCTCAACCCAGGCTGAGCCATGTGGCAAGTTGTGTAGAGGGACAACGCCTGTACCTGAAGTCAGGGGATCGGTCAGACAGGGTGGGAAAGCCACATTGTGACGATGTGAGAGCTACAATGCAATCCATTGATTTCAAAGCACCTTAAACTGCCCCATGCCCCCCCCCATTGTCCACAAAAGTGGAGCAGTGCCTCAATATTGGGGCTATCTCAGCAAAACAGAGACTGCTGGGAGGTATGTATTGAACCACATTTCTGGGAAGGGGCAAGAGTAAGGGCCATCATCTCACTTCACTCAAAGAGCCACCTTGTAGCCCTCAGTGTTGTAGTCACGTGAGAGCTGCAATGGAGATCTGTGTTGCAATTACAAAAAACCAAACATTTGCTAACCCCTAAATCCTAAAAAATAACAATGTAAGCAATATAGGATGGTAAAAGGGAACAACATAGCCATTTCAAACATAACAAACTATGTATTTGGGGTGCTACTGTAATCAGGGGATGTTGCTGAATATAAATCATGTTAATGTTCAACAGTCACACCTATTCTATAGAAGAAATCCTATGCCAAAATGCAAAAATGTGTGTTTTTTTTTCTATTTTAGCATAGTTTGTTTTTTACATACAAGCAGTAAAAATTATTAAGTTTTATGTATTTCTATGGAGCAATGATGTCAGTGATTGTGTGGGTACATCAAGCATGCAAAAGAGGAATCCTGGTTGAACAAACATATGGTGAAAAAGACAAAAAGTCCTTTAGGGTAGGGAATAGGTATATTTTATCACCACTGAGATATTTACTTTTGCGTTAAAACACGCTGTATGAATAAGTAGGAAATTCATTATAACAAGGAACACTTTTTTCCTAGTGGGGAAAAAAAACAATGTATATATGTTTTATGGTTGTTTGATGATAAGTCATTTTGTTTTGGAAAGAAGCCAGTTTTTCTAAACACAAAATGATTTTTCATCAAGTTAAATTGCATGTTCTTTTTCTTACAACCAAAAAAAAGAAAAATAATTCCATACTGATTCAAATTTCTTAAGTACATATTTATATTTTTAAGAAAAAACTGTAGCGTTTAAAAAAAAATCTTGCACAAATTCTGTGTGTTTCTTTTTTTTTTCTTCAGAAACATTGCCCCTGAACTGCTTCAGTACGCTTATAAATCAGATCACCAACCATACATAATTTATTTCAGTAGGTAGCTGACTGTGCCACACGGAATACAAATATGTTTCTGAATAATGTGTCTGTGTACCGCAAACCAGATGAGGCTTTTTTTAATATCAAAATGCTCTGATACATCTATTTATCAATAATATTTTTCTACTCCTCATAAAGCTAGTCCTGTGCTGCATGGTGAGGTAAGATGACAAAATGCAAATAGTTTTCATAAAAACAAATACATCTTCTACGATTTATTTCCAAGTGCTCCCAGGGTTTTTATTGTCTACCAGAACAGGAAAATACACACCGTAATTTGTACTTGGGATGCACCGAGTGGATTAGGGCTACCATTGTCAAGATATTAATAAATTGAGAAATATTTAATTATTTAAATGGGTTTATGTGCTAAGGCATCAGTTATTCAGCGTTTGCAAGAGGCATCAACATACCTGGGAGCTTCCAGGCTCTGGCTCACCAGGTCCTTCCCTCTTGGGACGGGGTGGTTGACTTTGTCGGTCAATTAGTCTGATGACATAAATTGGCAGGGCCGGTAATATCGAGGGCAGGACTAGCACCAACTGCTTTATATTTCTGTGACCATGGGTGGTGAGTGTGGCATGTCGAAATGCTACTCCAGAGATTTCAGGCTGTGTCCTGGAGACCCAGAGAAGCAATGTTCACCCAGAGTCCGCAGGAGAAACCCAGAGAGTTCCCAGGTACGAGTATCGACTTTTAAATGGGGATGTTGATATATTAATAACCATAGAATGTAGTTTCCAGCATTCAGAATGGCCAGTGCAGAAAGATTTTAGGATTGTTAGCAGGTGTGACTGGCCGTGGTCCCACTGTGCTGCTTTTCTGGGTTTTCGGCTCACTGTCCTCTTTCTCCAAAGCAGAGAGTGGTGTTTAGGCATGCCCGCTCCCCACCCATTCTTACTCCCAACCCATTAAATGCTATCTACGGCTATCTGCCTACTTCCAGGGCCACACAAGAAGGATATGATTTGGATAGGCTACCATAACGGTATGTGAGCTTACATCTTACATGCTTTGAAGAGATACAACCAAAGAGATTAAAGGTTAAAGGACGCTCCCTCATACCCGTCTTGCCCCTCTACAATCCACCATGAATGCTGCTGCCAGACTTATCTTCCTAACCCATCTCTTTACTAAAGTCTCACCCCTCTGTCAGGGTCTTCGCTGGCTGTCTGTGCGCTTCAGGATTCCCTTGAAAATGTTGACTCTTACATTCAAAGCTCTTCTTAGCAGTTTCCCTACCTACATCTCCTTACTCATCTCCAAATACACTCCTGCCCGACCTCTCAATTCATCCAATGATCTCCCTCTGTCCTCTCCAACTGATTTAAAACAATAAGTAATAATAATGATGATGTGCAAATCTTTATATAATGTATATAACTGGAACATTATTACATTGAGCTATAGTAGTATATATTATAAGATATATAACTTTTAATGTTTTATATACAAATGAGTCTGTGAAATATGTATGTTGCCTCTCAATATGGACATACTTGGAGATTCAAAATGGAAACATGAACATTCTAGAAGAAAGGTTCCTAAACTGCAACTAAATCAAGTTAAGTAAATGGTAGCCCCCATTAAATTCTACTTAAACGTATCAATCAATAATTCATAATCACAGATAATCTATTTCTTGATATAATCTACCAAGAGGTAGCCTCCTGTTATAGCCTATGCTTTGTAAATATATCTTGGCTGTCTTCAAGCCTATCCATTAGTTGTTTAATGGATTGCTTCCAGTGCACGTAATGCTGTCTATTTCATTGATCTCTTTCTCTGGCAGGGCAGTATCAGGGCACAGGTACATAGATGGATTAACAGAGTGTTCTGGTTCTTTTCGTTTCCCCATCACACCTTATTTGCCTTTTGCTCATCTTAAAAGTTAAGGATGGCCTTAGGACTATCATATTCATTTTCAATTGTTCGTTGGATTAACCTTCACCTCCTCTGTTGGAAGGCTGTTCCATCCATTCTGCAACTTCTCAAGGAAACAAACTTTACTAAATACGATATGCATTATTAAATTCACATTTTCTTGTTTTAATATTTGCTATTATTGAAGTTCCTTTCTCCTATAGAAAAGCATAATGTTTCTATGAGACTTACATGACTAAGTTCCTCCCCAGCTTGTATTATAGGCTGAGAACGGGTAAATTCCCTAGATGCCATTGTTGATTTTTATATGGATAATGTCTACGATCAAATAACATGTACACATAATGTCAGATGACAGTCATCAAGTCCCAGGTTTATTAAAAAAAATCAATTTTGTTCATGACTCTAAAAGTTTAATTTAGATATTTAATTGGTTTTTATTTAGTGTGGTGGTGGTTAGCTAGTAGGGAATTTGTTTAGAGAAAGTTTAGGGTTTAGTAGGGGTTAAGTAACCTTAAAAATAAATGAAAATCCTTGGCATATTACATGTAAAACCGTAAACAAATCCATTAAAAAAAAAAAAAAAAAGATAAAATAATCATTATATTTGTTTACTTGTTTATTATATCAATCCTATCCCTCCAAAGTGCTTTGTAGCAGTATGTTATACTAAAGAGAATGACAGTAACACAATAGACTTATTTTCCGTTCTCTTGTGGAATACATATTACATTTTAAGTAAGTCCACTAAAAACCATTATGCTAAAAAAGAAAAAAAAAGATTGCATCTAGTGTAAAAAAATTACACATAATTACCATGCAATTACCGTAAGTGCTCTGATTTTTCACAGGAGATATTAACGTTTTGGGGGGGATGTTGTTAGGTAATTACTCATAACCAAGGAAGACACGGAAATTTAATGAAACTATGGTTTTAGCTTGCAGAATTCTACAGAGCTCCGTCCAAAAAACAAAATACTGCATTCATCAGTATAGACAAACATCCGAATTGCTTATTTTTGACAAGTTTGCTACCAAGGATGAAAATAAAAATTAATTTGTATTTCATATTTACATAAATATGCATTACAATTCTGCTGAACTGTATGTTAATCTGTTCTCCGGCATTAATTGCAAAATAAGTATCGGAGAACAATGATAATGTTGCCTAAATCTACAATAATATATTATTGCTAGAATGTTATGATGAGTAAATGTTTTGTTCTGCTACTCAGAACAAATTCTGTCTTCCAACCTAGAGATCTATTTGACCTATCTACATGTAATTTTGTTTTATTAGAACTTGAAATAGAAAAAAAGAGTTTACTTATTAGGTGAACTAGAAGCCAGGATCATCTTTTTTTAGGGCCAAAAGGAAAGCTACCCCTTTTCCGGGTTTACTATAACAAATTTAGGGACCCAAAGTGGCCCTTACTTAAGACCCTTGACCATGTGCACCAGGATATGATATCCTGTCACTCAACGGTATGGACAGGGGTAGTAGAGGGGGCTGTTGTAGGCACTGCCCTCTGTCAATAATAATGGCCAGTTGCGGTTATATTAATATTTACTGTAAGCAGAAAAAAAAATATGCAAGCAAGTCTACAGTGTGATTCCCAAACTTTGGATCTTAATGAAAGAATATATATATATAATGATTTTTTATATTCGCAAAATGTAGCATTCAAGAAAAAAACCAACCTAGATGTTGGCAAAGGTAACAGAGATGAAATGTGGAACCGGTGGTTTTATTTAGCAACGACTGATTACTTTGTATCAGATGTGGCTTATCCCTCGGATCATTTCCTTGGAGCCTTGAGTCTCACCATGCACTTTACAAATGGAGCGAATGCCTGTGCTGTATTGGCTCTGCTCTCCACATAGTGCTGTCCCGCGATGTAAGGTGAAGGCACACCGCCAAGGGAAAAACTCCTCAAAATACTAAGAAATTATCCAGAAGTCCAAAGGTATGGCAGATTTTTACACAAGCACATTAATAGATTATATTTAAGCTGCACAACCCATCTATCAAGAAGCTAAGATCTAGTTATATCAGTGGTAGCTGATACAACAAAATAACCAAGAAACATATCATCCAAGATGAAACAGAGGAGGACAACTGCAAGAGGCTTATGAGTGATATTGCCTAAATGTGAGCAAAAAAAATGCAAAATAGCTTGGGTAAGAAGGAGTTAAAAGAAAAATAAGAATGCTTTGAAAGGTTAGCGATGAATGGTTTTAATTGTATGGGAGAGGGGGCTAATATTGCTGAATGAACTGGATGAGGTAAAAGGTTAATGAAGTAGAAATGAGAAATCGTATTAACGAAAAAAGGCTGGTACGACTGAAGTAAACGAGTTGGGAAGAGAAAAAGAAAGGATAGGTCAGACAGAACTAAGGGGAAGAGCAAGGGTCAAAGGAATGCAATCATTATATTGGCTGCTTTAAAAAAAAAAAGCCAATTTATGCTGGCGATTCCCAAGGCACTCTGGTCCTAACAGTCTGAACCTTCTGACAATCGCTTCTCCTCACGATTTAATGGGAGAGGGCAAGGGAATATCTCTTCCCCAACTCTTCCACCAGCAAGCTCATCGAACGCACTGTATGACATAACGGGGTTTAATCACTAAAGGAAATTTGGTCAGGAGAGTTTAGGTTTTAACTCCCTTACGTCATTATTCTTCAGAAAAGACTGGCAGGTTCTCTCAGTAAGAAGGGCTGAGCTAACCCTGCATTTTGTACAGGACAATGGGTGAGGAGATGTTGATTTTATATATATATATATATATATAATATATATATATATATTATATATATATATATATATAATATATATTATACAAGCCAGCCAAGCTTTTCTTGGAGCAGAAGCTTACTGGAGATGGGCCTTCATAATGTACAGTGACGTCAAGGAGCTGAAACACGAGTCTCCCTTAGTGAATAAACCCAAATGCCCATCGAGTCCACAGTGGAACGTACACCAGACCGTAGCCCATGATATTCCATGTGTACTGTTATAGACCATATAATCCATGGTTTCAAATAAGAGCACATATAACAATATTGCATTTAGACACATATGTGTTGTATTCAAACTACAAGACGCACCTTTACACGAAATGAAATATAAAAAAAATACAATTTGAGAACATTATCTTCAGGACTTTGGGCTTTTGGCAAAAATACAGCTGCAAACCAAGCAAAGAACTTTTCATCAACATAATTTGCATAATACAGTATTGTAAACCCTGAAAGTAATAATAGTATCAATGTAAAACTAGCTAAATAAGAGAATAAATGTGATTTTCTCTTTTGCGCTAAAGATGATTAAATATTGTATTTTTAATTCCTTATAATCATTAATCTATAAAAACCTTCTTTACATAGACAGGAATGTAATCATTCAAAATCTTTAAGACATGCTAACAAGGCTTGTGACAACAAATACAGGAGATAATTTTCCTTCTGCAAAATGTTTTATTTTCAATATTTAAAGCTCCCTTCGCAGCCTCTGGGATGTGTAATTAATAACACGCTATGTCAGATGCAATTGCATATTTTGTGTTTCTCTTGGCTTGGGGCTAATATGATGAAAAATGAATTTAATCAGGTATTTGAGTTTCTGTGCACTGCATATACGTTGAAAATTAGCACTATAGAGAGTTACCATATACTGTATTCTGACAATGATTGGCATGTATCTCAAGTATCACTTCCGGTGACGTCCTCTCCCCAATCCTGTCACCGAACATTTAGGCAAATGTGGTGGAGGTTCCGTGTCCCCCCAATCCTCCAATCTTTTTGGATTAATATGATATAAAAGCAAAACTACGAGCACCTTTATAGCTGGCACCCAAAATGTTCCTTCCATAATAAGATTTATTTAAAAAACTGGGATTTAACAGGTAATGTGTAATGAGATTAAAAATGTTAACTCATCAACTAACCAAGTTGACTACACATTTACATAATTTCCCAAGCTTGATCCTGAATATCTGCCCATTCTCTACCCATAATCTACTTACTCCCTACTAAGTACCCTCTCAATAGGGTCTCTGTATGTCTAGCCCTTCCCGTACACTTAGCTAACACTAAAAAAAAGTCACTCCCCAGAAGAGGAAGAGCTCCAGATAGCCTACCTTGTAATTTTCATGAAACAAATATTTATAAATGGTCAACTAGTGAGCTTCTCATGCAAGAAGTAGTGAGCTGGAGATTATATTTAAGTACGCGTTATACACGATGACATGAGCCTTATATGAAGTATAAGCTCATCTTGGTTAACCCTTAATAGCAGATACATAAATCTGTGAGGTTTATATATTTGGGATAGCTGGCAGGAGAGTTTTGGTTTTAACTTATTTAAAACCCTTACAAGTTTATCCAGCAAGAAGCGCTTAGCTGGCACTGTACGTTGTAAAATTCCGTGGGTTAGGAGAGTTTGAAGAAATCTCACTAATTTAACCACGTAGTGTACAGGGTCATCCAAACTCTTCCTGCAGCAGACACTCACTGGGTTTGGACCGTCATAATGTACAGTGAAGTCAAGGAAATGAAATCGCAACTCAACTGTAAACATTTACATTTTAGCTCTATTAAGGGAGCAAGTGAAAAAAAGCATCAGAACAGGAACTAAAAGATAATGGTTTATCAATAAGTAATTTTAATGTTTGATGTAAACAACATACATCTTTAAGAAGGAAACATGTGTTTTCATCTGAGTTAATATAACAGCAATATATTAGTTCTCCGCTGACTGCTTCTGTTTCTGTGTTTCTCGGACATGACCTATAGGTGAGCCTCCGCAAAAATGGGGTAGCTTAGATGACATTCTACCCCAATGGAAGGCTTTAGGGAGAGGATGTGGCTGGAAGCTTCCGATGACACCCTCTTCCCTGATTGGAGGATCGAGGGAGAGGATGTGGCTGGAAGCTTCCGATGACAGCCTCTTCCCTGATTGGAGGATCGAGGGAGAGGGTATGCCCGCAAGCTCTGCCATTTTGCTAACGGCGAACCTCACGCGAACCTCTTCAAAAATGGTAGAGCTTCTAGTGACATCCTCTCCCCAATTGGAGTGCACACTAGATTAAAAACTGATAGAAGGATTTAATATACAATTTAGTTTATATGTTAATAAAGTAAACTACTGTATCTATTTTTTTTTTTTAATTACATATGACAGCTATAGGCAGATGGCTCTTGAGATTAAACACATTTTGACAGTAGTTTGGAGGTAGAAAACATATAAGAACCTGTTATAGTGGAGTATCATTTCCCAAAAAAACCAATTTTTTTTTCATCTCAACGTTGATGTGATATATAGAGAAGGGTGAAGTTTTTTAAGCTCACAAATATGTAGCCGAATGATTTCTATAAAAATCTTTTCCTCAGTCAAGCCTCACATTTCTTCTGCTAGCAAAAGCTATATTTTTACTTCTCCTGGGGATTCTTCAAAGCTCATAGACTGCAGTGCCTTGACTGTGATGGTATCTGATGAATTGCCACTGACATGCCTGACATTTGATATGGAACTTCATTGTAAATATTACTTTTGCTTCTTGATATGAAACTCTTCTACTGTAAGTACATTGTTCCCATGAGAGTGTTTTCTTATTCTATGTAGAACCCAAACTTTGTAATGTAGACAGTAAATTTGATCATGTTATACTAATATCTCCTACCACCATATAGGATCCTTTATTCTTTCTAACAATCATATTATAGTATCCTACTCAATATCCCATATGGACATCACACAAGCTGAATAGAATGTTGGTTACATTAAATAACCTTTCCCACAAGAAGACATTGGAAAGAATGCTAAAAAGAAAATAAAAATATTTTTTGTTCTTTAAAGATATATCAAATACATATGAGTGTGTACAAAGCCCTGGGCTGCATGATTTCAGTCCTTGAGGGCCGCAGGGCCTGGAATTATGTGTATCCTTGCATAAAAAAACAATATATGTTATCAATGTTTAATTGAGATGCCTTCGATCAAACAAAAAAAAATACAAAAAAATATATACAAAAACAGTGGCCTGTTTTCAGCCCTCAAGGACTAGTTTTCCATGGCACATGCTCTGAGGATCTGTACAAAAGCATTAATGTCTAGAATTGCTTAGAACTATTATTTTGAATAATTTTCTTTGTGTTGAATATGCTAGTTTCCATACTTTTACGGGGTCACTAGAAATAAAGGTCTGTAATGACCAAACAATAAACAAGATACTAATTGTAGCATTTATAACAATATATATTTCTCCAGTGTACATTAAAAATATAAAATCACATGGATTTAGAAATGTTTTAAAAAAATGTTTTCTAAAAACAATAGCTGTTTCAGTGATTTGTTTTTGTAGAACTTGTTCAAGAACAGAAGCCCTCATGGTTGTCAATTTAAAATTATAATGCTGCCCTTCAGTGACTCAAAATATTTTTTAAATGTAACACAAATTCATGTATAATATAAAGCATATATTGTATAGAGATTTACTAAGTTAAGTGTATTGTTTTTGAATGACAAAGAAAGGTTAAACTGAGCTGTCATAATGCATTTAGTTTTGGTATTTTTTCCCCAAAATAAAACGTGTGTCAAATAGCTAAAAACAATAAAACCTACCCATTGTTCCTATATCCCAGTATGATTAAACAATAGAATGTATCCTTGTTGCTTACATCGAAGCCTACAATTATCTCCTGGTGGGTCGT
Source organism: Spea multiplicata (assembly GCA_009364415.1). Lineage (NCBI taxonomy): Eukaryota > Metazoa > Chordata > Amphibia > Anura > Pelobatidae > Spea > Spea multiplicata. The sequence goes on along the minus strand of VKOC01046607.1, from coordinate 10,091 downwards.
AACATTTGTTGTCAGTGCAAACACCTCTGGTGACATTTGGACAGTCCGATGGAGTGTCACCCAAATACAGCAATGTTACCATGAAATGCGCCTTTAATGGAGAAAAGTCATAAGTGTAGCTTGGTTAAGTTATTGATTATATTAATATTATCTTTCATTTAATGTACATAAAGCCAGCAATAAATACATTTAAAACTAGGGTATGACAAAACTAGAATTGACAGACTATGATGACCCGATGCATTAACTAAACTTAATCTTACAATCTAGAGCATTAAATTAAAAGTAAGGTAATATCATTAAATACTTATCGCTTCTGAAATTTTCCAGCTATTCTTTTTTATCTTTTTATCCACCATTTGAACAGAAATAAATCAAAAATACTGCTTCTCACACCAAAGCAGCTCTCCCAGTAAAAGAGTTTTATGAGAATTGTAATGAATACATGTCTCTTTGTTATTATGTGAGCAGAACATACAGTTTACTTTTTTCTTTATGCTACGTGTGGAAATATTTACATTTTTGATCCATGGAGAACCCTAATGTAGGTGTTATTTTTGGTGGTTCTTAGGGAGATGATCCTAGAACATAGCATACTTATTAGTTACACCGTGATGTGGTTTGTTGTAACATATTGAAAAATAATACTTTGGAACCTTAGTATCTATCGGATGCAGACAAATAGGTCTCGGCATATAGTCTAAACTAGAGCACTGTTTATTCACACGCATGGTATATGTCGTATCAATATTTAGGAGCCTTCATTTACCCATCCCCTCTGATTGAAATATAATTAACCCCTTAATGACAAAGCCCGTACATGTACAGGCTCAAAATGCATTGTTTTCAATGGGTTTAGGGACCGCCCATTGTCCTTAAGGGGTTAAAAAAATATTTTTAGTTTTTATATTCTTGGTGTTCTTAGCATCACCGACACCTTAAGAAATGGTCTTGTAGGGACTGTATAGGGATATGTAAATCTTTGGGTTATATGTGGTAAGTAGGTAGATCTTCTAGGTGGAATGGGCTACCTTTTGAACCACTCAATGCCTAGTCCATTTGGTAAAAATCCAGTACTAAATGTAATCTATTTTTTAAGCATTGGCTGTTCTTTGTGTACAATTATGTATTTTTGTGATGTATTAATTATTCAACAAAGCATACATTATGAATATTTTCTTTCTTTCTCTTCAGGTTATCTGGAATGAATGTGCCTCCTCCAATAGTAAGCAGCAAGCATTGGCTAAGATTACATTTTGTAACAGATAACAACCATCGATACAGAGGATTCAGTGCACAGTATCAAGGTATGTAGGAATGACTCTTTTAATGTCTCTGTATTATTAGGATGTACTAACCAAAATACAAACATGTTGGCGTGTATTAAGCAAATGTTTTCTAGGCTCTTCTGAGCGCTGTACGTTCTACTGTTAATTACCAAAAACAGACAATTATCATCGCTAGTTTGCAAAGACATTTCAATATGATTTCTATATATTTTACTGACACTTTTTAGGTTGCAAAAAAAAATCTGTCGCAAGCAATCAGAAAATAAATAATTGCTATATATTCATTCCATTTAGTCATTCCCAAGAAGGCGGTTTTACCAATGACATAAGAATTTCAAACTAACATTTTACTTTACTTCTTTTTTTTAATGATAATCGTGATACATAAAGAGATTATGATCAACGTTCCAGATTATAATATGAATATATTAAAAAAAAACAAAAAAAAAACCTTAATGGTTTATATTTTTATCATTTCTTACTTATTGGTTGCTGTCTTTCAAAAGCCATTGTTCATGTGGATTGCTCTTCAACATACTAACATTGACTATAATGTGATTTCATATCTTTCAATATGTTGTGGGTTGTAGTTCATGCTTTTGAGCCAGCAGAACAGCTTCATTTTTAATTAATTTTTTTTAAAGCTGATATATTTGTTTCATTGGTTTAAATATTTGTTTATACAATTACCAAATGAATTACATCTTTAAGTGGACTATATTTTCCTACATGAAAAAATATAATAGCTCACATACACTCGCATCTTAAGATATATAATTAAGTTCTAATTAATAAAAACGATCTCTATAAGGACCCATTTACATGGTTTATTCTTTTCATGTTGGCTAAGAAAGAATATAGAAACACAACAATTATTACTGGGTACTTACGGCAATCTTTGCTGTGCACATAATCGCTTTCTCCATTCTTTGTATTAACTAAGAGCACTGCTTCATCCTGATGAACAGAACTAAGCTACTTAAAGTTAAGAGGATACTCATTAGACATTATGACCCCCCTAATGTATCTACCTATCTATCTGTTCAGGGATACAGACTGGTTTGGCCAAGCTCAGCGAGAGGAGTGAGAGCATGACCCATACCTTATCTGACAATATTTAAAATGCTTCTCTCTACGGCAGTAGCTCCTTCTTTTAAGACATACAGTAACAATGGCAAATAAAATCATGCTTTTTATCATCCACCATAGATAGATAGATACTGTAGATGGATATAAATAAATAGCCATTTAAACTAATATTACTGAAGGTAAACAGCATTGTTGGGAGAAAACATTTCAATAATAATAAGTTTCAAAATGATAAACATCTTTTTGTTATTAGGAGTGCAATACTTTTAAAACGTTAACATTCTTCCTGAAATACACATTTACCAATGTATTTTTCTGGCTGTGATCAACTTTAGAGTCATTAAAATAAATACTATTTTCTCCAATATAACATCTACAAAACAAAACCATAACCAAAATATTCTTGTGTACTATATACACCAAAAAATTAGAATTATTGGAATAAATGTGCACATACTAAAAAAAAGAAAAAAAAGCATCATCAGTGGTCTAGTTATTATTTTATATTAATGGTATGATATGTAATACGTTATTATTGTATTATATAACGCATTGTGTATAATGATTATTATTAACATTATTATAAATGAAATAATTAGTTTTTTTACTCCTTGGCCCCTACCTTTTTGCCAGCTCTCCGCTGGATCTATTGTTAGAAAAAAGTGCTTAAGTGAAAATGAAGCAAATAATGTCAATAATAATAATAAAAAAAAAAACATTAAAAAGAAAAGATTATTGGAATTTGTTCCATCTTAAAATTCATAAATTAAAATGATTACATGCAATATTTCTGTATCTGTATATCTGTTTCCTCATTTCACATTCTGTTAGAGTAGGTCTTCTGTTATTTTGTATGCATTAATTGAGTACTAAAGAAAAATGGAAGAAAAAGTTTTATATAATAGAATGTCATATGTGCAACAATACAGCCAATGAAAATGTTACTGTATTTAGAATAAATATTTACTGATGTGACCAATTAGAGCTGTGTAAATTTTTATTAAGAAATATTTTGCCAAATAACTAATAAAACTATATTATTTTCACTACTTATTTCTACCATATTTTTTATCTCATTATTTTTTGTGTGTGTGTTCGGTATTGTGACATTTCTCATGATTGAATAAACAATGCAGAAAAAGTGTATTGCATTTCGTCTAGCGTATTTGACCTGGAGATAAGGATCATTATAAATAATAATTTGGGAGACATGCTGTACAAACTTTGTACTATTGGGATAATATTAGAACTAAAAATATAGAAATATTTGTTCCAATAATCTGAGAACTCTTAAGTGCCTACGTCTCATACCCTCCAGACTTTTTAATACAATACAGCCATAGACACAAAATGTTAATGCATAGAAAACCTATGAGCGTGAGATGGATTCTGTAAAATTATAAATGCTTCAAGTAGTCAAATGTTTTTTCAGTAGAGTTGTTCTCCTGCCCCTCCATACCATGCCAACTCACCACTGCCCTCCAGCTTGCATAAAGGGCATGCTTATTGCCATATGTGGGAGGAACTATTGTCATATGTTGGTGTTAGCCCCAAACTCCTTTAATTTGTATTGGTTTAGGAGGTGAAATGGGTGAGAAGTTGGTGTGCCATGACCCTAGAGCCAAAAAAGAGGTGCTTCACCTGGAGGCTCTGGGCAAACCCCAGAGAGTTTCCATGTATGGTTGTGTGTTGTTACCATACCTGGGTGCACTTTGGATTTTACCCAGATGCTGTGGGCATCAAATCTGGGGAGGGGGCGAGCATTTGTCCTGGTGGGTGGAAGGGCATTTAACTTTGCCCATGTTTATGTTTTGAATGATTAGGTAGTTTGGATGTACTCATTCTTTGACTGGTCATTTATGCCTTTTAGTTTGACATGTGACCTGATCTAATTCAGTATTCTGTACATATTTACTGGGACTTACATCTATTGTTCCAGTATATGGACCTAGCAAAGTAGATGTGTTATATACATAATATCTTTTAAAGTATATTTTAAAAAAGGCTGATCAGGTATTAATAATTTTTACAGCTAGAAACCCAAAATACCAAATTAATATTTGGGGTAACATATTACAATCCAATATTCAAACAAATATACTATGTTATACATAATCAAGTCTGTGGTTTTGGCTGCAATTACAGTCAAGGCAGATGAGAAACTTCATTTAATTGGAAAACTTTCACAAGTAAAATAACAGAAAATATTTAGTGTAATAAACCTCAGTGTCATTAGAATACAAACTTCCCTGCTGTCTTTGAATTATCTTTTCAAAACACTGAGTATCATTGGAATTAAACTGAAGTAGCCAGCATTTTAGGGCTCGAACAATTTACTGCACAAATTGCATCATTAGGTTTCTCCTGGTCTTAAAGCCACCTTGTTTCAGAGACTCATTTTACTATGTATATTTTATTAGTGACACTCTAACCAAATCTATTATTTACTATATTGTTTTTCTTTTTCTTAATAAACATACAGTTCATTCTTATGTTTAGTATTGCATGGCTTTTGAAAACCCCTTGGAGAACATTCAAGATCAAACTTTGGTTTGTTTTCCACTGCTGAACATACTTTTCGTGACGTGAGATGTAACAAAAATGTACCATCCCTTACTTTGTTCAAAGTGTAAGTCCAACTGGCCATCTGGCTAGTGGTCGCACACTCACCAGATCTACCTCTCTAGCAGCAGATTGGCTGGAAAAGCTTGGCTGCACGCTATGCCGATTTATAGTGCCAGAGCCACTTCGAGAGGGCCATCAAGGATAAGTAAAATGCCTGTACTTAGGAACCAGTGTGTTTGACAGCTCTTATAGAAGTCATTCTGTGAGGGAGCTATCAAAAACAACCAAAAATAATAATAATTAGCGCCTATGGGCAATTTTTGTTTTTCAAGACATTAAAATATGTTCTTTCATCAGCAACAGTGATAAGCCAAGAAGAAGCACCTTTTATAAAGACGGAACTCCATGTGCTGACTGCATGGATTCAAGTCTAAATGACAAATGTCCCCATTTCCCAGAATGTAAAAGAAGTATTGAACAAAGTCCAGCAGATTTATCGTCACATGACCTACTTGAGATGTTTTGCACTGCAGATTTAGTCAATGCTCAGAGAATGTTTTGCTTCATAGCCAGACAAATTCCCTTATGGCCCTTGAAAAGTTGATCATAAAGAACAGCAAAAAAAAAAAGAAATGCATAAATATAAAAAAATACATTTTTATGATTCTTATGGATCCTGTTCATAACTCTTTTTTATCAGTTTTATTATTGTTTATTAAATAGCTAAATATCTTATTTTTTATTTTAAACCCCCCCCCTGCATAGCATCGGAAGTCCATATAATCAAGTCTAACAGTTGCAACAATTCCATTTTGATAACAAGCACAGCTGTCTCAGTTCCCAAGGGGCATCCGTGATATGTATGTTAGGTTTGAAAAATAGGTATGGTGATAATCTTATAGACCAACGGAAGTAAATTAGCTGCCAGTGTGCCTATATGACAATTATTAACATTTCCTACAGAAGGGGGTTTTATTTTGGGTTCAGTACTGTAAGAAAAATATGGCAGTCGTATTGCCTCTAGGATATTGAGTATAATATACCATACTGCAAATTACTGGCAACCATAAGGATTTTTTTTGGGGGGAAAATAAAGACATTATAGGAATTTCTTTCAAAGGTTGTTTTCCTGACCGTGAATCATGAAGATGAAGTGTTGCATGTTAAGTACATATCCCCCGAGTACTCTCAGTTCATTGTATGTTGAAAGGTTATGAGACTGTTGTTACAGATACTCATGTGCAGAATTTATGATTGTGCATTAGAACATAAAATAGGTCTATTTGTGTCAACATTATAAACAAAAGTATAGTCATTCATCATAGAAATGCCATTTATCCAGCACTTGGCTTCTTCAGATAGATAATTGGAGAAATGGGAAAGAGATAAAAGCAGAACGAAGGCAACATGAAGTAGAGAACCACATGATTTGCGTTGATATCAGGCCTTATTACTTAAACAAGCAGAACTTGTTTAGGAGCCAGGGGAGGATTTTTTAGAAAACGCCTTGAAAATTTTAGGTGCCAAAATGAGGCACTTGAAGAGCAATACAAAATAAATACAAAAAAAAGGTAACAATAACAGTGCTTCCCCGATAGTTTGAAGTGTCCTTACTCTTGAGATGAGAGAGTAAAATGTATCCATACCTGGAAATTTCCTAGGGAATACTTCAGGGAAGGCACAGGGGTTGGCAGAAAAGTCAGGACTTCAAGGAATCAACCAAAGGAAAGGAGGAAGGACAGGGGACCAACAACCATAACACAATGCTGGCCAATAGAGGTTTGTCAGATGGACCAGAGTTCCCAACTTAAGCTATGCTGGATATTTTGTAGCCCAGGAATCTTTATAGCGGGAGCAATTAACATCCCAACTGTTCCATGGCTCATGCTACGCATGTAGAAGGGAGTGTGAGAATATAGCAGTCTATTAAATTACCACAAACCCGTTCACAACAACACAAGACAGGAAAAACTGCTGTAAAGTATGTATCACATTTAATACATATTTAAATTAGACTTTTAGTGACTTTAGTGATTCATTTGAACCCCCGAAAACGAGGCCAGACCCGCTACGAATCAGGCATAAATGAGGCAAAAAGCTAAGAATTTTCATCCGAAATTCGTAGGTCCACTCTCACTCACTATCACTCTCATTTTTGTTTGATCTCTCTCTTGTGCAATAAGGCTAGCCATACCTCACACTCAGCTCCACAATGCACTGGTAACTGCAGGTTAGCTCTGCCATAATGTAAAGCCAATCCCAAGAAGAATATGAGCTCCGAGTAGCCTCTCTGCTATTTTCCCAGGTATGATGAGGCTTGTAGACACGTGCTTCTCCGTTATTGATTTTGCCATCAAAAATGTGTAGAAACAAAACATGATATAACCCACAAAAACACAATCACTTAGAGAAAAAAAAAATGTTGTTGCTTACATGGATTATTATATATATATATATATCAGTTTTCTATTCTGAAACTTTGACAAAATTAAGCACTTTACAGCTATATAAAAACCAAATTATACACAAGTATCTGTATTGATGTGTGTATTGTTCGTATCATTGGTAATGATTGTGACTATATAATTAACTATGCCCTGTGGCTCTTCACAACTTTTACAAATGGAAAATCAGGTCAATGAAACAGTTGTAAATAAAACAGTTTCTTGGAGTCAGTTTTCCAATGTGATATTTTTTTAAAGGAAAGTGAGAAATGATCTCAAATAATTGTTGTCTGAAACAGAACATTAATAATTCTGTAGCTGTTTTTACCAAACCATTCTTAAATTAGCCATTTTGTATATACGTTTTGGGTAAATAAAGGCAAGTTTACTAATTTTAGGTTAGATTTCTTTCATGTTTGGTAATTACCATAACTGGGAACCCTCAGGGTTTGATTCTGAGTCTCAGGGTTCTTGTCTCGATCTCAGATCTATATAGATAGATATATCTATATATATATAGAGAGATATATATCTCTATATCTCTCTCTATATATATAGATATAGATATATTATATCTATATATAGATATATCTATATATAGTGCTTTTGCTGCCAGTATGTAATGGTTGATATCCCTGCTTAAATGCAGGTGGATAAATGTATCTCTAGATAACGCCAAGAGAAGGTTTCCATGAAGACCGGTATTAGAGCCATTTATTTATCACATTTGTTGAGGAACTAAATGAAATCTTCATGATGGGCTATTAAAGAGTTAATATTTCAAGAGTCTCAGGGTCAGCTAATATAGAAATTTCCCAGGTATGGTAATGACTGCTCACAAATGTACTGCGGGTGTTCACACAGTTTGGAATGGATAGATGCATTAGTGCCATGCTGTAAATATTAAAAGCATAATTTTGAGTTTCTGGAGGCTGAGATAAGCATTATTGCTTTCTAATTTCTTTCTTAAGGGCACAATCAACCTTACAGATTAAAATGCCTTTTAAATGGGTTTTATTTCCAAATACACGCTTTTATTAAAAATGATTACATAATCTGACCATCCTAGGTAAAAATGTAACAGAAAAAAGTATGTAGGATTTCACAACAATTATTTTTTGGTGTTGTGCAGACACCATTATTTAGTCAATACTTTATCCAACTATACTAGTCTCATACGCTTTCATGAGAGAATTGTATTGTATTTTTAATAAATAATATATTTGTTATAAATGATGATATGCCCTGTTTGAGAGTACTGACATAGGCATAATATTGATCTTGAGCCACAATACTACCCTCCATGGTATATATCTATATATATATACTATTATACTATATATATATATATATATATATATATAATAATATATATAATAGATATATAATATATATATTAATATATATATATAAAAACTATACTGAATGAACTTCAGTGATCAGGACATGCAGTTTCATGTATGAGTCACCTCTGGCATTGAATATAAGATTAGATTAGAGATCTTAAAAGACGAGTGCAAACATTGTGTGAGGAATATGAAATAAGTCATTTGAAAATATTCTTGTATCATGACATACTATGCCGTCCTCACAAAAGTGGCCAGAATGTATAAAAAGTCCTCTAGTCCATGGCCAGGAAAGCAGGTTGTCAGCTGAATGCTCCGTTATAGCAATGGGGCATTCCTTTCTGGCAACTGGAAAGACTGAGGAGATCAATAAGACCTAGGAGAGTGAATTGAGGCTTGCTTCCAAAAACAATAATACAAATAAAAACCTAATAAATAAAAACCTGACATCAATGAAAACCAAGATGAAACTTGATGACATAATGATTCCTTGACAGAAAAACACAATTGCAGTGTTGAAGTCTACACCTGCATGGATAGACCCAATAATCTAGATTACTGGCAGGGGCCTCCTCTGCCATCAACCAAAGAAATACACCTGCACTACCCTCCATGTTCCCGATCTATGGAGAGTGCTGCACGTTGCTAGTGCCACACAAGTTAGCTATACCTCGGAATACTGGTGCCGCAACTTGGCTGGGAGTTAAAGGTCTGTACGAACAACCAATAGAGTTGCTTGTACAGACTTTTAAAATCCTGGTGCTGCAACTTGGCCGGGAGAGACCACTGGTCTCCCCGCTCGAAGAGTTAAAGGTCCGTACGAAGGACCAATAGTCCCTTGTACGGACCTTTACCTCTTGGAACCAGGCCAAGTTCCCTGCCAGGAGTTAAAGGGCCGTGCAAGCGACTCTATTGGTTGATGCCAGAGGGGACCCCTGCAGGCAACCAATAGAGTTGTTCCCACGGCCCTTTAACGTCTGATGGCGAACCTACGGACTTCCGCTTCCGTTAACCCAGGGAGATTAGTAGACGAAGATAAGTGTCTTCATCTTCGTGTTCGTTTTGCTGCCGCCATGTTTCTATGTTCGGGTTGAACAACGAAAACGCACCCTTTGTGTTCGTTTTCATGTTCCCCTGAATACGAATGCAGCAAATTTTTCAAAAGGAAAATACGCGTAATGGTCATGGGCAAGCAGAAGTCTTGGACATTCTAAGTAGGGCTGCAACTAACGATTATTTTAATAATCGATTAGTTGGCCGATTATTTTTTCGATTAATCGGATAAAAAAAAATGAATGTACATTTTTTATTTATTTAAAATAATTTACTAAACAAATGATGTTAAATACAAACAGCAG
>VKOC01046606.1:0-13625 GCA_009364415.1 Spea multiplicata | reverse complement strand
TTAATAAAAACTATGAGAAAAAAGCCTTGTTTAAATTTTTTTTATTTACCAAACTGCCCCCGGTTATGCACATCAGACCCCCAGCTTGCCACTCTGCCCCCATATATGCCTTATACCTCTTATATGCCAGATTCCACTGTGCCCCCTGATATGCCACTGTGCCACCAATATGCCTCAGTTTCATATCACTGGCATATAAGGAGTATATCCTTATATGCCAGTGATATGCAACTGAGCACCCTGATATACCTTTTACCGCCAGATATGTTTTATGCACCTCTGATATGCCTAATATCGATATGCCTTATACCCCCTGTATACGCCCTGAAATTCATAATACCCCCCCCATACACCACTATAACTCACCCATACACCACTCTGGCTCCTCCCCCTTCCATACACCACGCTGGCTCTTCACCCTCCCATACACCACTTTGGCCCCTTCCCTCCCATATTAAACACCACTTTTGCTCCTCCCCTCCCATTACACACTTTTGGCTCCTCGCCCCTCCCATACACCACTGTGGCTCCTCCCCCTCCCATACAGTTTAAAAGCCAACAGGCCTGGCAGCAAATCAATAGAGGGCAGGATTATGATGACTTTCACATGTACAGTTTACCCACTGTTTTTTGCATACAAGATATTCCTTGTGGTCAGTAGAAAACTAAGCATGATGTGCTAAACTGACCAAGTAAAGAGGCCATTGCTTAAAGAACACCATCCAAACAGTAAAGCATGGTGGCGGCAGCATCATGCCGCGGGGATGTTTTTCATCGGCACGGGCTAGGAAACTTGTCAGGAACTATGGATGGCTGTAACTACAGGGAAATTCTTGAGATAAACCCGTGTCAGGCTTACAGATATTTGACACTGGGAAGGAGGTTCCCTTCTGAGAACGACAATGGCCCCAAGCATACTGCTAAAGCAACACTCGGGTTGTGACTGTAGAGGTGTTAAAAACAAATGCAGTTGTGCAGTTAGTATGTTAGTGTGAAATGTAGCATTTAGCCCCAGTAGTCTGTTTTGGTGTTGCAGACTGCCACAGACAACGGGTTTATGAGTAAGTTTGATCATGTGTATAGTATATTGTATCAAACATTGATCAAGATTGATGCCTGAAATAAGGGTGTCAAATTTTGTCATGTGCTTGTATTCCCATATCTTTCTCAATCTGTGTGTGTCCGGAAATTGTCCAACAATAGGATGACCCTCAGATCTTTGTGTCCATTTTAGCAGATGTGGTCTCCTACAGGTGTCTCCATCCATTTGTCGTTCACATTATGTTTATGGAAATTCATCTTGCTCTTACCTTTTTTTTCAGAGACTACACTCTGTCTGTCTATGTCCAGCTTTTTTGTCAAATTTTGAAAATCAATCTTCGTAGTAGCAAAGATATTAGAGGATAAAAATGACCAGTCCTGTAAAGTAAAAAGAATACCCTTTTAAACACTTGATGATTCCCAACTCATTACACAGACCTGAGGTGGCAACAGTCATACACTTCTCCAACCACATAACATACCAATAGGGCTGTCTTGTCAAACTCTGTGGGAAACTAAATCCAATGATGTTCAACTACAATCCCAGAAAAGATTATTTATCATGATCCGCAGCATTGTGCAATGAGTAAATCAAACATATCAACTAGCACAGCACAAGCAATTTGGACCTTGCAGCCTACAAAATACCGGTACTTGCATTTATAGTTGATGAATTCATACTGCAGTTGTGACTACTGCATACATAACTATTTACTCATCTTTGTGAGCATTCCATTTTCCCCGAAGTATTGAGCTCGAGAAAGCTGTGGGTTAATCAGACTGGCACAGTCAGTGCCCAAATTGTGCGGTTGAGTTGGCAGCCCAGGGTCCTTTAAGTTGCAAACGGACCGTTACACAAGTGAAGAGGGAACCTGCAATCCAGGTGCATTAGCCTGCTACAGGCAGTTACCTAACTCACCTTCCCTTCATGTTGTAGCTCCTCTGGACATGGTACGCTTTGCTCCCGAACAGCAGACGATTCCTCCTCCGCCGGGATACCGGATCGCACCGCGACGTGGTGTAACTTCTGTCGAGCACGTTTTACCTTCCCAACCATCTTTAACAATTCCGGAAGTGAAAAATACGTTTCTAGGGCAACCGTGTGTCTGTACAACAAAATGTCCGCCTGAAACACAGCGCTGCTGTGATAATAGTTCCGAGGTCTGCAGACGGTCTAGTTTATTGTACCCTTTTGTTACATATTTTAGGGTAGTTGGAGTGTTACCACGGAAGTTAGAAAATGATTACACAGAAATAGCTCGCGCCTGCGTTGAATTCCGCGAATATACTATTAACGTGCAGGGTTTTTTTATCTTTTAAAAACCATGCTGGCGGTACTAAGATGGCTGGAGGGACAAATGGCCTAATGTGCAATTATGTATTTCTATCTCTGTCTGTGTCCTATGGTCTGAATCTACCAACATTGTCATATCTTAGAAGTAGGTGGATTAGTCAAATGGATAGGAATATGCTTTATTAAATCAGATATTTTGGATTCTAAGAAAGCAACAGACCTTTGCTCTTTATTTACATTAGCCATATATATATCAGTTTGGGTCAGGGACACCCTGTGTACTGTGTAAAGCTATCTGCAAAATTACCGGTAGTTTCTGTGGAAATATAAAAATGCATTTTTGGTTAATTGTGTTTTAGTTATTTTAAAACAATCAAATTAGGTTGATCTGTTAGCGTAATTGATTCTGTCCTGTAAATGTATACATTACAAATAATATGAGGTGCTAGTAACTAGCATGTGAAAATTATATCATACCTCCCAACATTTCAAAATGTGAAAGAGGGACATTTTTTTTTAAAATTTGAAATCTCTCGGAACTCATCGATACAAGCAATTGCACTTTACAATGTCGCGCTTGCATCGCCACTTTAAACACGCTTCACTTTTGTCAGCAGTCATGCATATTAAAAATAACCAACACATTCAATTGAATTCTCATGAGGCTCACATACTACCTCCATGATGCTGACTGAGCATCATGGGAAGTGCAGCAACAGTAAAGCTGCAGATGCTAGATGTGAAATAAAATTCCCATGATTCGCAGCCAGCCAGGTGTCCACCATAATGCTGGCTGACCTTCATTGGAAGAGTAGTCCGCAGCAGCAGAGATTTTTTTTTAAATTAAAAAAGGCTAATGTTAGCCTCCCTCCCAGGACCCTTACACACTGCCTTTAAACACACCTGCCCATAAAGACACATACACATACACTGCCTTTACACACACATCTACACTGCCCTTACACACACCTGCCCATAAACACACACATACACTGCCTTTACACACATATACAAGTACACTGCCCTTACACACAGATATACATGTACACTGTCCTTACACACATATACATGTACACTGCCCTTACACACCAGCTAACAAATACCTATACTGCACTTTCACACACACCGGCCCATACACACACAAACAAGCTTACAAACACATACATACACATAAACTGCCCTTACATCCCTTTCTCCCCATCTCTTACCTCTTCCACCATCCTTCTGCCTCCATCCTGTATCCTGCATCCAGTAGTGGGAGCGCAAGGTCTGTCACTTCATCCGCGAGATCAGCAGCTGTAGCCTGCACACTAGCTGGAAAATTGCAATCTCCCTCTAGTCAGCTCAACATTAGGGAGCATGAGGTCTGTCAAGTGATCCGGATGAATAGGAACTGTCAGGTATGCGTCCTTTAAATCTATTTTGATCATCCAGTGGTTCATGAGCAAAGGGTCTCGAAGCAAATGAATCCCATTTTGAAATGTTCGTAATGAACGTAATTGTTTAGTTGTCTTAAATTTATGACTGGGCGATGACCTCCATCTTTCTTTTTCACTAGCAAAAAGGTTGCTGAGAAAACCCACATAGTTGTGAGGGATGGGACTGATGGCATGTTTGTGCATTAAGTCTAATATTTCTAATTGGATTAAATTCTGATCTACAAGGGAAATGTATTGGAATTGGAGGGGAAAATTGTATTGGGTTTGAAATAAATTCTATTTTGTACCCTTTGATAGTATTGAGGACCCATGGATCTGAGGTGATAGTGTGCCAGACATGGGGAAAAGGCTAATCTGTCCCTTTAAAGTGTTTGTGAAGAATGGTGATGGGGAATGCTTACCTGCATAGCCACGTGATCGGAAGGAACCACGTTGCCCTCTTGGTCTCCATTGTCGTTCTCTGGATGGGAAGAAAGGAGGGGGGTTGCGATCTGTCCAGACCTTTTTTACGATTCTTCCCCGATTTATTCAAGTATTGAATAATTGTAGAATCAGTTTCGGGGGTCAGAGAGGCTTTGTTAGTTTCACCATGTTTGTTTTTTCTGAGTGGATATGTGAAAGAACAAAATAGGTCTTGATTTGTGTTCAATAACACCCCCTGAGTACAGCAATACCCCGCATGCATCGATAAGTTATGTTTCTCAGATATTGTGGAAAACTGGAACATGCACATTTCAATTTTTAAACTTTTTTAAAATATTTTTTATAAGATCACTTGTAAGGGACAAGTTTAGGCCATTGACATTGATCAGGGAGACCAATCAATAATCAGTGACTTAAAATGTCACTAACAAGTGATCAGGTAATAATGTATTTTTTATTAATAATTTGTGTGGGGTTGTGCCTGGTCTCCACACTTATGTGGAGACCGAAGAAACCTTTCTCCCTGTTCCTGAAGCTGCCTCTGGCAGCTGGGACACAATGGCCAGTAAACCGGCAAATGCAGGGAGGAGTGATCAAAGGGCTTTTGGGGGCTCTTTTTTGGTGTTGCTGTTCTTCCAGGCAGACCAACAGCAGCAGAGCTCCGTACAAAACAGGTATTAACCCTGTGGTGTTTTAAACCAAATATAAAAATATATCTCAAAGGTTCATCTACATTTAACAGATATTTAATAAGAGACAAAAACACAGTAACATACAATAAATGAGTGACAGCCCAACATACAATGCAACACTTTCCAAGACTAACCTGCAACCTAAAGGTCCAACATAACCCAGCACACCACCGATTACCCCATCCACGCAGGATGGTGGGCAGAGAGAGACTGAACTAAGATTTTTCATTCAACAGGCATATTGAATCACTGTAGGTGTGCCCTCGTTAACATATCAAAAGACATGTAATACAAGAAGAGTTCAACTGGCTAAAAGATTGACCACAATACTTATGTCACCACAAACCCCTTAAATGCTGTGATCTCGGCATTGAAGGGGTTAATGTTGCACCCATGGAGCGATCAGGCAATGGGAATGTTGTGACGGTTTCCTACCCAATCAGGAAACAACCCCCTACCTGAAGCTGCCTATGGCAACTGAAAACGCGATCGTCGGTTTACCTGCAATTGCGTTTTGAGCCTACGGAAAGTCTTCGGGAGGGCAGCAGTGCCCACGCGATCACCACGATTGTGGCGTCGTGGGGGCATTCTTTTTGGATGACGTACGTCATGGAACCGCTTGTACCATGTCAACATGAAGTACCAGGTAAGTCTGCAGTCGTGGAGGGTTAATCACGGGCAAAAAGGTTGCACCCTATTCCACTAGATCCTGTTAAATATAACTAATACACCCTCTATATAATATCCTTTAATATCTTAACAAAACTCTAAAAACAAATGTGCTTCCCTTTTTGAAACCCCAGCACTTCTGCTTTTACCAGCCAATTAATATCCATTGTTGCCCAACACTCCTCTACTTGACAAATCCTCCCCTTCCTTTTCAAGCCAAGGAGATTTTGAATTGAGTAATTAAATTTAAGGAATAGAGAGCAGAACACGGTGTACTTAGTTCCCCTATGGTTGTAGGGAAAATAATCTAACCCTGGAGGAACCAGGTATCAGAATCTCATATCAGAATCTCATTGCCACATATGACAGCATTGGAAAGTGTATAAACCTGGTTGAAATAATACAAAGGGAAATGTACAAAATATTATCCCATATGGAATAAAGTGTCCAATGTGATAATAAATCTAGAGGCTCTGCATGTGGAGATGTCATGTTTGAATAATCACCCCAATAATGTGGCCCTGTGGTGCCTAAGTCTTAGTCGTGTATGTCTTCAAAATACTGAGAAGTGGTAGGGTGATTTTTCTATTAAATCATAAACCATACCAAAATGGGGTCTTTCTTTTGTCATGTGTAATACGTGTTTTGTGGTTCCAGTGGCAGGAGACAGTTCCCACATATGTGCAATAGGAAAGAAATCTATTCACTGAAGATGGGAACAGTAAGTAGGAAGGTGAACGAGTGTACAATGGCAATGTATTCAGAGGCAACGTACATGTATGGGTAAGGCAGAATCATAGTGGGTAACCAAGATGGGTATTTCCAAGATCCTTTTCTGCAAGCCCTGACTTTTGCATTTGGTTGAATGCAGAACAAGATCTTGGTAAAAATTCATGCAGAGGTCAAGCACACTAGGTCACAAATACAGCAAAAGAACATGCACAGCAGTAAGACAGGCTTAACACGCTGGCAGCTCCACAATCAGGAAGAACTGACTCTGAGGAGGAGTGGGTTTATATAGGTTGTTAATTGTCTTTTAATTAGAGGAAGGGCAGGATGTTTAGAGGTTACCTTGGTGATGCTGGACAGCACTGAGATTAGCGTGATTATAACAGTTACACCAGCACACACTTTTAATCTTTGTATCTTTGTGGCAAGGGATCTGAGACCATTGCCCATTACAGAATCTCTTGAGATCAAGGTTGATGCTGACAGACTCTACTCAGTTCACCCTGCAGATTTTCTATGGGGTTCAAGTCAGGGGACTGGGATAACCATGTGCGATCCTTGATTTTATGGCTAGTAAACCATTTTTGTGTTTATTTTGATGGTTTTTTTTGATCATTGCCCTGCTGGAAGATCCAACCACAGCCTATTTTAAGATGTGTGGCAGAGGAGGTCAGGAGGTTCATTTAATATCTGTTGTTATTTGAGAGTACATAATGCAATTCATAATAGCACAATGTCCAGGTCCCCTGACAGAAAAACAGCCCCAAAACATTAAAGAGCCACCACCATATTTAACCATGTGCCTGAGGTACTTTTTCATATGGCTACCTCTCTGTGTGCGCCAAATCCACCTCTGGTGTTTATTGCCAAACTGTTCTATGTTGGCTTTATCTGACCGTAGAATCCAAGCCCATTTAAAGTTCTAGTAGTGTCTGTCAAACTGAAGATGGTTGAATTTGTTTTAGGATGAGAGTAGAGGATTTTTTTCTTGAAAAACTTCCAAACAACTTGTGGTAATGTAGGCAATGGCAGATTGTAGGGAACCTGTGGTCCTTGGCCACTCAAACCATCCTCTTCACAGTGTGTTGAGACAATATAGACACATGTCCTTTTTCAGATTGATTCATAAAATTTCTAGTTGACTGGAACATCTTAATTATTGCCCTGATGGTGAAATGGGTATTTTCAATGCTTTTATGGTTTTCTTATAGCCACTTCCCATTTTTGTGAAGCCCAACACCCTTTGTGACTTGGCCTTACCCATTTGCATGAATAACTAAGGGAATTTCGCCTATGTGCTACCTAATATTTATACCAATGTGAAACAAGAAGTCACAGTTGTACAATTAACTGTTCCTAGTCACACAGGTGCCCCAAAAATATAAAATATGACTGGCAATATACTTCAACTATATCTTTCTTGTATGAATTTGTAGGGATGGCCAATAATTGTGGTACACATACATTTTACAATCTTTATTTTTTGGGATAAATCAGTATTGTGTTTGCAATTGTTTAATATCCATGAGTATTTGTGTGTATTGTTTGAAGAAAGGATCAAAAGCATTATTTGCTCCATATTTCCAAGGGTAACAATATGGCACTGTAACTTCATGGGCTACATGTGTAGTCTACATAAATGTACAGCCACATCTATTGAACATTTTTTTCACTTGAATTGTTATTGAAAGACAAGCATATTGTCATGCACAGTATCAGAGGAGACTCCAACGCACAGTAGGACACTATGTCCCCCAAGAGAAAGCCTATCAGTGTCCAGTTCCCTCTCTGGTTCAGCCTTTTGGGCTCGCGTGGCTCTGGGACTTAAGGGTGAACCACCCTGATTGGGGACAAACTCTTAAGGGTGCGCATAAAGTGACAAGCCATAGTCAGGTAACCAGAGTTCAGGGTAGTCGTATAACAGAGCAGATCAGGAAGCCAGAGAACAAAATAGTCGACACAGCTATGCCCATCAGAGGGCAAGGATTAGTGAGAAAATGCAAATGGAGTGACATCACTCCATTCAGGACAGCCAACTGCAGCCATCATGTGTGTGGCGCAGCCACAGCCTGGCCACTGTCGTTGGAGTGTGCACTGTCTGGAGCAGTAGAGGAGGGGGCATGTCCTGGAATAGTAGAATCATCCCTTGTGGTGTTAAGTAGTATTGTTGTTCATAAATGTTATCCCACAATCTTCATATAACTGTTTACCCACCCATCCCCCGGCAAAGGAGTCTTCTTGCCGATGCCACAGGGTCCATTCTTCTAGCTCACCAGTGTTGAGGCCACCCACCAGTGCTTTGAGCTCCATCCACCAGATCTGCCAACAGGGACATTCACACTCCTCGGTCCCATGGCGGATTGAGGATACTCTGAGGACTCCTTTCTGACACCTGCTCACTACAGTGGCCGCCTGCAGCCTTACACCCAGCTGCTCCACAACCAAGATGGCCGCTAATGAAAGGCTAAAGCGGAGTGATGCCATGGCTATTCCAATTTTGGTGACAAATTGAAATTTGGCGCCCTTTCCCTTTCCTATAAACCAGTAAACCACTACACCTTACCGTCTGTCCTTGTGCATTCTCATGATATTTAGCCTTGTATTTGACCCAGCTTTACACCAGCTATAAGATTTCTTGACCTTGCTTCCATATACCATCTATCCTGATCTCTGGCCATGGCTTGTTTATCCTTTGTGTGCATCCCTGAGATTGTCCTCTCACAGGATCATCTGAAAGTCCCACGGCTACTTGAACCTAAGGGCTCAACCCCAGGGGGAACCAGTTGGAGGGTGAAAAGCTTTTCTGGGACAAACAGGCGTCTCTTGTGGGTACACATTGTCCTATCCTGCATCAGTATATCCTCCAATACCCTAAGCATGACAGAATCGTGACACACGTTTGGAATAAAACTGCACTAATTTATCCCATTGCTAAGTGTCTTGTTTTTGTTTAACTGTTTGTGGGGATTTGGTGGAATCCTGCTCACGCAGTGGTGAGCTTTCTTTTTTGGTGCGGTCTGTCCTCTTTGCCTGAGGACCATCATGAGACCTGCATCGGTAGGACAAAAGGTTTCGGTTTATGAAGCAAGTACCGTATATTCCGGCGTATAAGACGACTGGGCGTATAAGACGACCCCCAACTTTTACAGTCCAAATATAGAGTTTGGACTATACTCGCCGTATAAGACTACCCCTCTACCCAGCGTACAACAACCAGCCAGTCACGGCAAGCGATGTACCTTACCGGTAATTTGCTGGTTGTTATACAGACATATACATACATACACTCCCCCCTTTCTCCCCATTTCTTACCTTATCTTCTGTCTTCTATCCAGTTGTGGGAGCCCGAGGTCTGGCAATTCAGACCTCGGCTTCCCTGCTCTCTAATCACTACGCGCCGGCTATTGATGCCGAGCGCCGGGACATGACGTCATCCCTGCGCTCGGCATCAATAGCCGCCGCGTAGTGATTAGAGAGCAGGGAAGCCGAGGTCGAAAGTGCCAGACCTCGGGCTTCCCTGCTCCCTCATCACTACGCGCCGGCAATTGATGCCGGGCGCCGGGACATGACGGCATCCCTGCGCTCGGCATTAATAGCCGGCGCGTAGTGATTAAAGAGATTGGTGGCTTCGCGGGAACCTCCGGCTTGGTAAGTACCCGGCGTATAAGACGACCCCCCACTTTTAAGAAGATTTTGGGGGGTTAAAAAGTCGTCTTATACGCCGGAATATACGGTATCGATGAATTCCACCAGACAGATAACATCCTGGGGTCTGAGCTGTTCTTCTCTTATGGCTACCATAACATCCTCTCTGGTCATTCTGACCAGGGAATGCAAACAAATCGCGAATGTCTGACAAAAAATCCCCACAGGCTTTATGAATCTCCCATAGATTTACTTCCTGGAACCATGCCCCAGAGGCTGCCTCTACCCATTATCTGTTCCCAAGACACAGGCGATGGAAAAGTATATAGAAAAGGATCCCAAGAGATGCGCTTCACATCTTGTACAGGGGATAGGGTTTTTTTGGTAAAAAAAAAAAAAAAAGGAGGGTGATCTCTGCCCCTGTATCAATTTTTGAGGAATGAACATAATTACTCAGCGAAACATCTATCCCATTACATTGGTCAAGGAGTTGTTTGACAGATTGCGGAGGGCTAAGTTAGACTTTTGTGGAGCTTACAACCTTGTGAGGATACGATCAGGGGATGAGTGAAAAACTGCTTTCAACATCAGGGCAGGCCTTATGAATACACAGTCCTGCCTTTTGGTCACTGCAACACTCCTGCTGTGTTCCAGGAGTTCATAGATGATAACCTACTGGATTATGTCCAGCATGTCATTAGCATGTGTGCATCCCATCTCCAGTTTTGGAGGATCATCTGAAGGCTCAACTTGAGGAGACACCGGTTGGAGGGTGAGAACTCTTCTAGGACCGACAGGCTTCTCTTGTGGGTACACGTTGTACTATCTTGCATCAGTGTCTCGCTGAGCGTGACAATTAGGAATTAGTAATAGATATATCTTAACATTCTGAACATCTTAACTGAACATCATGATTTCATCAACACAGTGATATGGAGTTAGAGACATAAATAGTAAATAGCAAAGGTGTGAACCAAAAATGGTCACCCAGCAGCTAGCAATATCATTAGAGCATAATCAACAGTCACTTACACTCAAAACAAAGCTTAAATGAGCTAGTGACAACATTGTACTGGTTGTATTACCAAGCTGTGCGTACAATGCAGAGTGTATCTCAAAGAGCAGTGGACTGAGAGTGGTATGCATTTCTCTTGCAACACATTATTTTTTGTATGTTCTCACTCAATGAGTACAATGAGGAAATTAATCTAAACATGTGGTGAACCATATCCTAGAAATTAACTTAGTCCTCAATGTCCCAAACAGTTCAAATTAACCCCTCATTATGGCAGGCATTGTAAAAGAACCTCCCCATGAGAAAAAACTTTTCCACAGAGCAAAAAGGTAACAGTAATATTGATAATTGATACAAAGATAAGGCTATACAATTAATCGTCTAAAGTGGAAATATAAAAAAACAATGTGTTTGTCTCCCTCAATACTAGAAACTTGAAGCAGGAGAATTGATCACAATGATGTAGTTGACAGTAGGTGATGTGGTCTTTCTGTAGGGTACGCTGAACTTTGTGTCTCTCATTCAGAATTTGCAATGGTATTGTAGGCAAGTGATGGTCTTTCTGTGATGATACCATCTGCACTCCTCTTCAACATCTCGCCATGCCCCTGTCTGATAATCTGTTGGCCAGACTGAGCTCCCTACTTTCCCAGAAAGTGTGGACGTTATATATATAAATATATATGTTTGCCCTTTTATGTTAGTTAATTCTCCCCACATGTTTCGTTTCACCGTCCTGTCCTTATCCCTATTTTCTGCTCCCTGCAGCTCTCATGCCACTTGCTGGCAGCGTCAAGATTTGGCCCTGCTGACTTCTACCAGAAGGGAACCCAGTTACTACCCAACTGCAGGCACTGAGAGCTGCTCAGTCGCACTAAGACAGGGCCACCTAAGACCTATTTCCCTTGATGACTTGGGACTCCTCAGAGGACTTTGAGAGGGAAGTCCAACATGACAAAACCCTAGCCCCTTAACAGAAACCAAGGACTGACCCAGGAGAAATGGACGGCGTTAGATTTGAATAGGGCCAGATAGACTATACAGGGGGAGCAGGGAAGAGTGCAGCCCAATTTTTACTTGCCACAGCTGGTAGTGCGGTAGAAGCATCGACCTGATGTACTGAGGATCGGGCACTATATTCCCTTAGCTGGACACTTGATACACAGGCAGAGCAGATACTCTGCTAATACTCTATCTAATGCCACTCTTGTGCCCCTGACCATACTCTGGGAGCCCTTTAGTAGGATGGTTGTAGATGTCATAGGCCCCTTAGGTAAGCCTAACCCCCAGAGAAGAGGTATATCTTAACTGTGTTGGAATATGTTACCTGGAACTCTTGAGGCTGTAGTTCTGGGAAACACCTAGGCAGACATCATAACCCATGTACGCAGCTCAACCTTTCGGCACTGCCCCCTTAAATATTTTAACGGGAACAGGAGCTTTTAAGAAAATTGTTTCATTTCCATTACTTTTGCTATTTGGTGTGAAATATATTGGGAAATAGTAGGGAAAAAATTGTTTTAGGTTTTCTGTGTTTTTAACCACTATATCATGGATAAGCTGTTTATATGGTTGTCATCTACATCCCACACCGATCTGGTAACTAAACTGCTAAAAATTGTCCCAGTTTTGCAAGAAGAAAAATGTGCCCTGACCCTCAGCAAATAGGAAGATTTTACAGGTCACAGGGAACATGCTGCAAACAAAATAAAATACATTTTAGAACTCCTCTCTGTTGCAAATTTGAATGTACAAAAACTGTCATGATTGTCTACTTTTAGGTTTTCTAGTGTTGGCATAGTTTTACCATCACATATGTTTTTTTGTGGGTGGGTGTAGTTAGTGGCTTGTCATTGTCAAATTATAGATTCAGCTCTTTAATTGTGCCTCTGTAAGTGATTCACCAGCATCAGATGGCAAGTGTGTTGTTCTGTAGCAAAACTACTTAAAATTCTTAAATCTTTTGGAATAAAAGTATTTCTTTATTAAGATTTCCCTTTTCTATGTATTACTGGGGGACCCTTACTACATTTGGTGCCATTAATAAGCATTAGCACATAAACCTATGTATTGGGGGATGGGTACATGTACTCTGTTCTTATCATATAATGCAATCACAACACCTCCTAAAGAGAAAAGTAAAAAAAATCTACTCCACTGTTTTTCATGAAAACATACCGTATTTGCTCGATTATAAGACTAGTTTTTTTCAGAGCAAATGCTCATGTGTAAATCTGGCAGATAAGAACCTTTTGGCCAATGTAATCGGTCATTTCTGGATAGCCATATCCCTATCCAACACATGTTCTGCTTCTCCGTCTCAGTTTCTCTGCTGCTCCACCTCCGATTCTGCAGACCCCTTCAGTGTCCTATGTACTTTCCACACAGCTTTGCTTCCTATCTTGCCTCTAGTTGTTCTTTCTTTTTTTTCCTTCTTCGTCTGCTTCTGCGTGATTTCCAAGTGGACTTCTGCAAAATGGCTTCTGGGCACACTCTCTTCAGGGAGAGGGTGTGCTCAAAGGCTCTATCATTTGTCGGAGGTTCATTGTAAAGTTACTGTGAGGTTACTAAAAGGGCGGCTTTTCCAGGCACACCCTTTCCCCTATTCTGGATTTTTTGGTTATTCTGTCTGTCACTGTTCTAATAAACCTACCATTAAAATTATAGACTGATCATGT